>CM038623.1:33895986-34088486 GCA_021554675.1 Leuciscus idus | reverse complement strand
TTATTAATAATCTTCCTGATCAGTTTCATCATCTTAGCATCCCAGATAGCTTAGAAGAACTCGATATTACGACAGAAACTTTTAACTCTCTCTTTTCCAGCACTTTAGACACAGTTGCTCCATTGCGCTCAAATAAGATTAAAGAAAATAGTCCAACGCCGTGGTACAACGAGCACACTCGGGCCCTTAAGAGAGCAGCCAGAAAAATGGAGCGCAACTGGAAGAAAACAAAACTAGAGGTATTTCGCGTTTCATGGAAAGAGAGCTCGATTGCATACAGAGAGGCATTAAAAGCTGCTAGATCTGCTTATTTTTCAATCCTATTAGAAGAAAATAAACAAAACCCTAGGTATTTATTTGAAACAGTGGCTAAACTAACGAAAAATAAAGCTTCAAGCCCAGAAGTTTCCAAGCAGCACAGCAGTAATGACTTTATGAACTTCTTCACTTATAAGATTGATAATATCAGGGAGAAAATTATAACTATGCAACCGTCTACTACAGTATCGCATCAGGCAGTGCATTGTAGTGTCCCTAAGGAAAATTTTTATTCATTCATTGCTATAGAAGAGGAAGAATTCGTTAAACTTGTTAAATCATCTAAATCGACAACATGTATGTTAGACCCTATACCGACTAAGCTACTGAAAGAGATGCTTCCAGAGGTCATAGATCCTCTTCTTAATATCATTAATTCATCTTTGTCATTAGTATACGTACCAAAAACTTTTAAGCTGGCTATGATTAAACCGCTTGTTAAAAAAAACGCAACTTGATCGTACAAAATTAGTCATTTACAGGCCGATCTCGAATCTACCTTTTCTGTCAAAGATACTAGAAAAGGCGGTATCCTCACAACTATGTTCCTTTTTAGAAAGAAATTGTATCTGTGAGGATTGAGGATGAAGAGATGTCTCATCGATCACAAGTTCAGTATGGCGTACCACAAGGCTCAGTACTAGGACCGTTGCTTTTCACTCTGTGCAAGCTACCCTTGGGAGATATCATTAGGAAGCATGGAATTAGTTTTCACTGTTATGCCGATGATACTCAGCTCTATATTTCTTCACACCCTGACGAAACTTACCAATTCACAAAATTAATGGAATGTTTAGGTGATATAAAAAATTGGATGAATAGTAATTTCCTACTACTTAATTCTGAAAAAACAGAGATTCTAATTATTGGACAAAAAACGTCCTCATGTAATAATCTAGAATACTGTCTGACACTTGATGGCTGCTCTGTCAAGTCTTCGTCGTCGGTTAGGAACCTGGGTCTGCTCTTTGATACCAATCTTTCATTTGGAAGTCACATGTCTAGTATCTGTAAAACCAAATTTTTCCATCTTAAAAATATATCTAAATTACGTCATATGCTCTCATTGACAAATGCGGAACAATAAGTCCATGCGTTCATGACATCAAGGCTAGATAATTGTAATGCTATTATGGGTGCTGTTGCCCTGCACGCTTAATAAACAAATTACAGCTGGTCCAAAACGCAGCAGCTAGAGTTCTTACCAGAACCAGGAAGTATGACAATATTAGCCCAGTTCTGTCAACCCTGCACTGGCTCCCTATTAAACATTGTATACATTTTAAAATATTGCTGATTACTTACAAAGCACTAAATGGTTTAGCTCCGCAGTACTTGAGCGAACACATTATAGTCTTTCACGTCTATTGCAATCTCAAAATTTTTTGCACATTTATTAAAAAAGAAAAACTGAAATATCACATGGTCCTAAGTATTCAGACCCTTTGCTGTGACACTCATATATTTAACTCAGGTGCTGTCCATTTCTTCTGATCATCCTTGAGATGGTTCTACATAGGGCTGGGCGATAAAACGGTATCGGTATTTATCGACGGTACACCATTGTCGGTAACGATATAAAAAATGTTCGATATAGCGCTCAATATTTTCATTCAAATGCACGCGCGACCACCATAACGTCGCCCGACATCAAATGGCAAGCGGAATGAAAGCGGAACGAAACTGCGTTATTATTTTGTGCTCCACGGACCGTTTATCAGTTTGGACCATCAATGTCAGTGCAGCGCGAGCCGATCTTGATCAAGCGACACTGTTACTACACAGCGCTAAGAGGTCCAGTAAAGAAAGCATTTGAATTCGCCACAGAAGTAATAACATCAGCGTGAGATCGAGTGAGAAACATTCAAATTTCTCCGTTATTAACGGATCAAACTGCGCTGACGTGGAAACCAGGAGAAACATTGTGCCATGAATGAACTAATATTTAAGTCCATAGATCAGCAACATTCATTGTATATGGATTTAATGTACTGTAGTAACACTCACAGTAACCATGTTTGGCAGGAATAGTAAAATGCTTTCAAGTACATCACACATCTTTTTCCAGCACTTCAAAACTCAAATATTATCATATTTAAATGTTATTTTTAATGTGATGACCAAAACACATTTGTTCATCCTTCAAATATATTACCCCCATTTATAAAAGTAAACGTTTCAAGATGTAGGGAAAACTCAGACTTATTTAAAAATAACTTTTCTTTTTAATAATATTTTTTTTTAAATCAAGGAAATTTCTTTGGCATTTCTTTCTTTTTGCTGTATCTCAAAATGTACCTAACCGTGACACCACTGTGTCGTAAGGAACCGTGAATTTTGTGAACCATTACACCCCTACTTATTACAGATGTTGATCTACCTCAAAGTTTGCCTTGATTCTTCTACGTTTACACTTTTATATTGCACTTTGCACACATTTTATAACATTTTAAGTTCAAGAGTTTCTTTAACACTTACTTTTTTATCTTAATATAAGACATAAAGAAGATTTTTTTTTTACATTTTTTTTTTTACTGCTAAAACTAAAATAATTAGTTGTTTGCCTTAATGTGGATAAATAAAATAAAAAACAGTGGTTTAAATTCAAACTTTTCTACTTGTCTTAAAAAAAAAAGGTTCTAAAAAAATTTCAATAATTATCGATACCGAACGATATGAAACATTATATCGTGATAATTTTTTTAGCTATATCGCACAGCCCTAGTTCTACACCTTCATTTGAGTCCAGCTGTTTGATTATACTGATTGGACTTGATTAGGAAAGCCACACACCTGTCTATATAAGACCTTACAGCTCACAGTGCATGTCAGAGAAAATGAGAATCATGAGGTCAAAGGAACTGCCTGAAGAGCTCAGAGACAGAATTGTGGCAAGGCACAGATCTGGCCAAGGTTACAAAAAAAATTCTGCTGCACTTAAGGTTCCTAAGAGCACAGTGGCCTCCATAATCCTTAAATGAGAGACGTTTGTGACGACCAGAACCCTTCCTAGAGCTGGTCGTCCGGCCAAACTGAGATATCGGGGGAGAAGAGCCTTGGTGAGAGAGGTAAAGAAGAACCCAAAGATCACTGTGGCTGAGCTCCAGAGATGCAGTCGGGAGATGGGAGAAAGTTGTAGTAAGTCAACCATCACTGCAGCCATCCACCAGTCGGGGCTTTATGGCAGAGTGGCCCGACGGAAGCCTCTCCTCAGTGCAAGACACATGAAAGCACACCTGAAGGACTCCAAGATGGTGATAAATAAGATTCTCTGGTCTGATGAGACCAAGATAGAACTCCAGAGTGCTCTGGACCTCAGACTGGGCCGAAGGTTCACCTTCCAACAAGACAATGACCCTAAGCACACAGCTAAAATAATGAAGGAGTGGCTTCACAACAACTCCGTGACTGTTCTTGAATGGCCCAGCCAGAGCCCTGACTTAAACCCAATTGAGCATCTCTGGAGAGACCTGAAAATGGCTGTCCACCAACGTTTACCATCCAACCTGACAGAACTGGAGAGGATCTGCAAGGAGGAATGGCAGAGGATACCCAAATCCAGGTGTGAAAAACTTGTTGCATCTCTCCCAAAAAGACTCATGGCTGTATTAGATCAAAAGGGTGCTTCTACTAAATACTGAGCAAAGGGTCTGAATACTTAGGACCATGTGATATTTCAGTTTTTCTTTTTTAATAAATGTGCAAAAATGTCAACAATTCTGTGTTTTTCTGTCAATATGGGGTGCTGTGTGTGCAATAATGAGGAAAAAAAATTACCTTAAATGATTTTAGCAAATGGCTGCAATATAACAAAGAGTGAAAAATTTAAGGAGGTCTGAATACTTTCCCTACCCACTGTACATGCTCACAGCAATGTCTTTGAATGTATTCATAGTAGTAAGTCTCAGCAGCAGCAGCATAGCAGATCTATTCCGCCAAGACCAAAATACATTAACATTGTCATATCCATTGCCATGCCAATCTCTGTTACCATACCAATTTCCTGAGAGCTGTCATGACAGAATAATTATTATTTATATTCTGACCTTTTCCTTTTGGATGATGTGTTAATAGCTTTTTTAGGGGCACTTATCTCACCTTTATTAGGTAATGACAGTGAATGAGAGACAGAGATAAACTAGGACATCAAGCTGGGAATCAAACTCAAGTAACCTAATACGCTACTGCACTGTGTGTCAGAGCACTCATGAGGCTATGGCTCTGAAGTTAAAGGGTTAGTGCACCCAAAAAATTCTGTCATTAATTACTCATCCTCATCCTCATAACCTTTATGTTATGAAGCGATGATAATACGTTTTGTGTGCAAAAAAAAATAAAAATAATTTTAAAAAAAACGACTTTATTCGACAATTTCTTCTCTTCCATGTCAGTCTACTACACTGTTCACACAGTAAACACAGTGCAGCGCTTCCGAGTTTGGCGTCTCACCCTTGAGCGAGCTTAATTTCTCATTCAGGGCTCGAGAGGAAGATGAAGTGTCACTCGCAGCATCGGAGGGCGGGCTTATGTCTTCTGACAAGGATGACTCGTCTGTGCTGCTGCCTTCAGGCATGACAGCACAGGCTGACGCTGAGTTGGCAGCAGTGCTCTCCCGGGCAGTCGTGAGCGTTGAGCTTGAGTGGTCTCCTCCACCCTGTCCCAAGCGTGACGTTGACTTGACTTGTTGACAAGACTTGTAAGGTTACCATGTCTCTCACAGCGAGGGCTCACAATGCCGTTGGCCTGGCTGCATCCGCGTAGCACGCTATGCTATCCTGCAAGTTTACCAGCTGTCCAAAACATTGAAAGACCTGTATGAAGGTAGTCGTGACTCAGAGGTAATGCAGGAACGGCTTTCGGCCACTGACTATGCCCTCTGGGCTACGAAGGTGATGGCGCAGACCGTTAGTGGTCCAGAAGCGCCACCTTTGGCTCATCCTGGCAGAGATGTGGGAAGTGGAGAAAGTGCGCTTTCCCAGGGCCTGTTCGGCAACACTGTCGAGGACTTCTCAATGCAGTTCTCGGCAGTGAAGAAGAAGACAGAGGCGATCAAACACATCTTGCCTCAGCGCAGGATCTTTCTCTAAACCCCCGAGAGCCCAAGCTCCGTCTTCTCGTCACCGAGGGCAGCCTGTGAAGGCTGCACCGGCCACGGAACAGCCTGGAAAGACAGCCAGACCCCAGAGGTCCAGTTGCAGGAAGGTGGCACTGCCCATCCGTCGAATGGGCGATCCAGGAAGGAGAGGGTGCGGGCCTGTTTGCCCTGGCCAGGGCGAGCCTCACTTCCATCGTAGAGGGCAGTGAGTTTTACATGGTCATTAAAAGAGCAATTTCACACACACACAATGCTAATGGCCCTCCTCTTCTCGACGGCCAGACATCGAACACTCGCACCAGAACCGCAGTGGACACAAGCATGTCCCCCTCCCCGCGTTCTGCTGCAACGGGTCTGCACACAGCAAGTAAGTGTGGCAAGTACCGAGAAGGCTGGACAGTCACCAGTCACCTCCACAGCGGACCTGAGGAGCAAGGTAGGTGTTTCATCGCATTGTCCGCCATGAGTAACGAGGGATGGAGAGCCTCCTGCCTTGGGTTCCCTTGCTCCCCCTCGCTGTGAACCCACCACCTTGGGAAACACTGTATATCCTTCCTTTGGTGCTGCTTGTACTGAGTCTAAACACACGGCTAGTGCTGCCCAGCCCATCACGCTGGCTCATCAGAATGATCCGGTTCGGCTACACAATTCAGTTCTTCAGGCACCCGGTCAGGTACAGTGTAGTGTTTCCACCTCTGTACGAGGCAATAATGCTCCTGATGAACGTTCTTGCCTGGAGAGGCATCTGTCTGCCTCCACCCTTAAAGTCTACATGACAAATAGCGGCTAAACAACAACTAAAGTGACTGAGAGAAAGGGAACATCTCGGTTACTAGTGAAGCCCACCTGTTGTGTCCCTCCTGCCACAACATGAACTGCCTCTGAGGAGTCTCGGCTCCTCAGAACAAACCTGAAGTGTGTGTGCAGACGGCCTACCTTATATGCCCGTATGTCCTGGCATGAAAATTACACACGCCAGTTCCATTTCGACACAACGGCTCCATTCCCTCCATCAGGGAACGAGTTAAACTAGTAACCAAGATGATTTTCATGGAAAAATTACATTGGATGACTGTCACTAGAAATAACACTAGATTACATGGAGAGGTAAACATCAAACACTAAATCAGTGGTGTGTTTTCCAAAAGAAACGTTAGCCAACTATAGTCGTAAATTCCGTCATTACAAATATAGTTCAATGATTCTGCATTTCCCAAAACCATAGTTCCAAGTCAGTATTGCAGCAGAATTTACACCATAAAGAAAAAAAGTAGTTAAAAAGCACAAGGCATGAATACAAGAAGATTAACAAACTAAAGCAGTGGTACGATTCCCAAAAGCAATGTTAGCCAATATTATTGGGTATTAACATATAACATATTTCAACGATTCTGTATTTCCCGAAACCATAGTTTCAATGAACATTAGCAAAAAGCATCACAAACTTGTGTGGTTGGAATTATAGTTATAGCTCTCGACCTGTAAACTACAGCTCTCGACAAGTGGTTTGTATAATTTACTGTTATTAATATAATAAGTACAAGTGTAACTACGTCACTAATAAAGTGTTAGCAGATGGATGTTTGTTGCCTGTGTGAAGAGGTTCATAGGAATAAAATGTTTCTATTCAAAATGTTGCCTCCATCACATATATGTGTTTAGTTTATTCACACAGACAAAATGCAAGACACAATGCATTGGAGAGGTCTGTTTACACCAGGGATGGACCATATCAGATCAGGATATTAATTCTCCAACCAGAAGAGGGCGCCAGTTCCTGCCGAACACCATAGTAATAAAAGCATTGTAGGATTGTGCACACTAATGTGAATGTTTGCCAAAATTAGTAAAAAGAAAAGAAAAATTGACAATGAAAATTGTGTTTTCCAGTCAAAATGGGAGACCGATTATCTTTTTACTGAGTTTAGGGGGACACCAATGTAGCAAATTAGCTCATAAGGAAAATATTAATAATTATTCATAACTTGTTATGATTAATTATGAATATTTGGATCAGTTAATCGGATTAACTGATGTAGCTACATTAACATTACAACCAATTAATCAGTTCATCCTGTGAACCCTCAATATTGATTATTAATTGGTTAATAGAAATGTTAATTTCCGGGGTTGAGAAATAACTTTCTTCCTGTACAGTGCTACAAAGATCATTTAGTCAGAATCTGGAATCATTAAATAGACTTTGTTCGTAGGGCAGATAATTAGAACCAAATACGTATTGTGCACACATTTTATTAACTAAATCACAAATATAACTAATCTAAACATATATACACTCAATCACACCTACATGGGTAAAATGGTGAGTGACAGAATGAAACCGGAAACTGGAAATGGAACTATGGAAAAGATCTATTTAACTACGAAAAGAACCATCAGCTTATTATTTTCAGAGCACCTCATTAAATGTATACTTGCATGGCCTTTGCAGTGAAAACATTTTGTGAAGTTCCTGAAGAAGGATTTTGATGGTTCCATGAGTCTCAATCAATTTCTTCTGCGTTGAATGAAGAAATTGTGATGAACTGGCATGGTTTGTTTAACTCTGTTCTGGTTGAAAGTTCTCTCTCTCTCTCGCTCTCTCTCCATGAGCATATGGCTGGAGTGCAGATTGTGGCCTGCTGGCCCTGGGCCAGAGAGGCCACGCAGAGTAACCAGGAAAAGGGAAGAAGTCGGAAGAGTTGATGGTTGGAGTTGCGATTGACGTCTTCTGCATTGAATGAAGAAATTGTGCCAAACTCCTGATGTTGTCCTTGATTCTGTTGTGGTTGAGAGAGTCCTCTCTCTCCTGTCACAACCATCAGTTGTGAGTCAAGGCCTGATGCCCCGGGGCCTGGTGCGGTCATTCAGGACAGCAACCCAAACATACAGAGAAGGCCAAGAGAGGGAAGGGCTTGTGTAGAGGCCATATAAAGCCAATGAGAAAGGTCGAAATTCCAAGCGGGAAATTCCTCTGTTGGAAGGATTTATGACTCTGTCTCAAGTGTGCTCATTTGCATGTGCAACTGGATTGGTCGCTGATGAAGAAACTATTAAAGATTCTTGTAATACTAATATGTTGCATTGTGTATATCATATACACAATCATTTCGATCTTCAAAGTACCAATTTATAGAGACCAAACATGGTATAATTGAGGTTACATTGACCATTGGTTCTATCATAAAATACATAGTATCAAAGACATAATAGTATCAAAAGACACTATACAAGACATTAAATCATTCACACAGTGTCCTGGGGTGCATGTTCATTTATAGATCAGTTCGTCTATAAATTAATGCAGGAAAGTCTGTTTTAAGGGCTTTGGGTCTTTTCTATGGCTTCTGCTTTTTCCACGTGACCAAATTTTTTAGAGCAATATAACTTCTTATCAGTCAGGAATCATGGTAATTGAGGCCCTTCTTGCCCTAGTTGGGCGATAGGTCCATAGATCCCAGAGTGAATTTTAAAGATTATTTGTTAAATATAACAAATAATTGTGTCTGATTTCAGTCGTTACACCAATGTGTTTGGCTTGTTTGGAAAATAAATTAGTAATGAAGGATGTTAATTTAAGTTGGAATTTAACCACTGCTTATTGTCACAATTACGTTTGTTTGGACTCTTTGTGTTGTCATCATCTGCCTTAGTTGTTCATTTGTTTCAGCTGTGCACTCATCAATCACAATCATCATCATCATGTAAATATGTTCGGTTCTGTTTCAGTTCAGGGTCCGGTGTCATCGGTAAATTAATGTTTTGTATGTTGCTCTATTCCTGTTCCGTTTGGATTACCTGTTGGGTTTATTAAATATTACCTATTTACCTTCATCATCACCTTTGTGTGTGTGTGTATACAACCATCCCCATGAGAGAACACCGGACCTACAAAGTATAGCGAAGTGTTTGTGAGATTTTCTTTTCTTCTTTGATGTTCAGTGTTTTTCTTCTATTGTCACCCCTTGCTTGCACTATGGACTTTCCAGCAGTTAAATGAATGTGCCTTGAGCAGGGGGAACGCTCCCTCAAGGAACAATTAGAGAAGGTTTTGGAGCTTGTACATCAGATCACCTTGCCGGACGACTGCCTGTGCGCATTCCTGCGTGTCGGTCTCGACGGCGCCACACATGCAAAGCTGTCCGGGGAGGTTCCTCGAGGGAGCTTCGCTATATGTGTGGAGTGGTTGCTGAATTCCTGCGGATCAGCGTTCCCCATCGAGGATGCCATCAGCCAAACTCAGCCCCACCCCCATCCAGTGCCCAGCCAGAGACTTTCCAGACGACGAGGATCGACAGCCTGAGCCCACCGCAGGCATCGCGAGGGAGACCGCCGCGACGTACGAGCCCGCGCCCACAAGAGCGACAGAGGATCACATCGCCACAGAGCCCGAGCAGAGCGCGCCTGACCAGGTCTGTGAGCCGGCAGAACTATCCATCGCCGAGGGCTGGGCTTCGAGGGTTTGGAAGTGAGCCCTGCCCACCCACCTGGTACTGAGAGTGAGTTTTTGGCCAATACACTGTATTATTCTGAGTTTGTTTATTATTCTAGCCCGTACTATCACCCGAACCAATCTTTCTTCTGCCTATCTCGCTGGCCCCGCTCAGCCCCCCTCTCCCACAACCTCTCCAGACAATTTTAAACGATCTATCATTTGGGGGTTTCTGCATTGGTCTGCAGGCTCTTCCCCAGTCTCCAGCCATCAATACCACCCAGTTATCACTGTCTCCCATCAGTCCCACTTTACCACCTCTGCCTTGTCTCAGTAGCGTGGCAGCACCACAGACCTGTCAGGAGCCATCTCCCCCTGGGCATGAGGAGCCCGATCTGCCTTGAAACGTCGCCCTGGCTCCTGCGCCTGCGCTCCTTCCGCTCTCGACCTCAGTGTGGAACATTGGCCATTCAGTCTCACCAGACTCCCTCGGCACGTCGGCTACTCCTAGGTCAGACATCGCTTCACCTCTGCTGCGGACTTGTAGACCGTCCGCCGCATCCCTTCGGCTGTGGCTTGCTCCGCCCTACCTCAGGCTTCGCCTCAACCCTCTGTTGCTCCAACTCACCCTCAGACCTCCAGATCCCCACCTCAATCGCTGGTGGTCGTTGCGGCTCCATCACAGCCGTCTAGATCGTCGCCATCTCTGCACCACCTCGGTTGCATGGTAGGCTCCATCCACGCCGTCATTGCTTCCTGTCATCCCCATGGCAGCCCTCATCAGTACTCCTCCATGGCTCCTCCTTCCATCAACGCCTCTGTGGGGCACTCCCCTGGCTGTGGCCTGGATGAACAGCCATCATTCCCTGCTCAAGGTCATCCCTTGGCTCACTCCACCTTCATCACCACCCTGGACTCACCTGTATATATGTTCGGTTCTGTTTCAGTTCAGGGTCCGGTGTCATCAGTAAATTAATGTTTTGTATGTTGCTCTATTCCTGTTCTGTTTGGATTACCTGTTGAATTTATTAAATATCATCTATTTACCTTCATCATCATTTTGAAATGTTGTGTGACGTGATTAGAAACCAAATTTCTTTGTTATATGAGGCCTTGTGTGCGAAGATTCTGGACTTCAGCCTACATTCAGACTTCATTAATGTAGAGGCGAATGTCACTAATCTTATTCGAGGTGGAAATAGGGCGCTTATTTACAGGAAGTTTACTGCCTTTTTGGATGAAGTCAGTGCTGCTTATGGGGATTTACTGATGCACACTGACATCAGATGGATGAGCCGTGGGAAGTGTCTGGAAAGATTCTTTGCGCTGCGCACCAAAATCCCTGTGTTTCTGGAGGACCATATCAAGTCGGACACAGCTTATTGCAGCAAACTACGGGATCCAGAATTTCTTTGCGACATGGCCTTCCTCATAGATATGACCGCACATCTGAATAATCTCAGTCTGTTTCAGACCTCTTTGTGCATTGTGCATATGAACGCTTTTCAGTGTAAACTGAACTTTTTTCACAACTGATTTTGATCCGATCCAGTGAAATTGACATACTTCTGCCTGCGAGGAGATGCGCAAAGATGCTCCAGAATGCAAGATGTTTTTTTGCCAAGTACAGAAAAGAAATCGAAAGTCATATTGTCACAACTGATATTAGCTGCCATACATCAAATCAAACCAAAAAACTGCACACAATAATCTGTATTAAGGCTCATTCACACCAGGTATATAAGCAGAAAGCTGCCGTTATGTTGTCTGCGACTTTAAATGCTTAAGCTCTTTTAAGCCAGGTAGGCGATATCATTCATCTGTGTCATTATTGTTATAGCTGTGGTGTGGACTTCCCTGTTTATTTATCAGCGACTTATTTTTGTTACATTCTGTTCTCCTATGAAAAATTGGAAATTTATTTGGAAATCCAGACATGGTCAGACTAGTCTGGTTAATATGAGACAGAACAACCCAGTGGACACATCTCTCCTGTAATCAATGGCGATTCTAGGGGGTGGCCTGGGGTGGCCGGGGCCACCCCTGAAAGCTCATTGGCCACCCCTGTGGCCACCCCAGATCTGATAGGTAGGTCAAGTTCGTCAACACAAGAAACGAGAAATGTTGTCAATCAGTGATGACAGCTGATCAACTGATTTAGGGCCAGTTTCACATTTTTAACTAACACAGTAACGGTCGTACTGAGACTGTGAGAGCTGATTTCTGCTCAGCGGACGTTTGGCCATGCAGGTCAGATGACCCATGAGATAAGAGCACGCGCGCTGCACGGTGCACCTGCTGCTGTTGGTCCGTGAAACAAGAGGACGGTCACACAGTTGCAACAATACAACAACGATAAAAACGCTGGAATCAGTCGATTGAGAGGTATGGTCGGGACCCAACGCAACAGAGTGCGGCACGGGAATATAGATCTGATGGCCGAGTGCGGGCGCGGGCGGTAATGCACTCGTGTGTCGATTCGCGGGAGTCGGGACTCCCGCAAAATAGAATTATCTATAAATTGAACAAATAAAAACGAATCAATTGTCATTCATCTGTTGCACAAAAGCAACAAGAACAACTAAAACAAAATAGAAACGATTTACAGGCCAGAGTCTCTATTTATAACATGTTTGCAGCGTTGAACAATGTAGCCAATCACAGACATATGTGTTGATTTCTTGAACGCAATGGCCAATCAGATGCATTTAAGATAGAATCCCCTCACCACTCAAAATGGACTTTTTGTTTAGTGCTGAATTCTGCATACTGGCAAATCATCTATTATATCAAACAAAGTGTAGATAATATGAAAGATTAATTATGCAGCCAGTTTCATTGATAATAACAGAGATTTGTGAGATGGCGATGAACTGAGATGTCAGCTTTTTAGGAATTATTAAGTGAGAAATCCGTCCTGCGCAGGTCTCTAATGTAGACTTTAAAAACAAACCACTAACATTATATTTACATTAACAGTAGCCTAGGCTGCAATCTAGTGTATGTAAACCTTTTTGCAGATAAACACAAATGCATTTTCGGACAAGTTAATGGCCAAGTTAATTGAGTAAATCATATCCCCCACTATGGCAATTAATAACAGACTATAGTAAACACATTTCCTAAATAGGCCTGTGACTGTATCTTACATTTTATGAAATAGTACCATTATTTAAAAATAAAGTTTGCACTTTGTTACTATTATTAAAATCCTCTATTGTTCATAAGAGTTTAAAGGTTTACATAACATTAGCCTACTTTATAGTATATATGGCCACCCCACTCTAGTTTTGTGTCCCATCTTGGCCACCCCAGTAAAAATGTCCTGGATACGCCACTGCCTGTAATGAGCCCATTACTGCTCTTTTATGTGCCCTGACTAGAGAGTTAATGTGGAAAAGGGGGATACAGCACACAGAAACGTTTCCTTTTGAAGTCCTGTAAACAAAGAAGCAATTAAAGTCCACAGACAGGGCCTAGTCCTGTTCCACTTAGGAGGGAGGTCTTCAGTGAGGGCAGAGTGACATATCCGATGTCTAGTTTAAAGATATTGCAAAATAAAACAAAGAGAATTATGAGATAAAAAGTATGTGTATTTTCGCTTGGAAGAGTGATGAATACGTAAGTGTGATGTTACGATTTTGTCCGTTTTATGCTGAGCCAACTATAAGTAATCCATTGGTAAGTTGACTTCCTCCAAAAAGTGTGACTCTAAACTCTGTGGCTGTTACTTGTTACTTGTTTGAGCAGCCCAACATAGCAACACAATAGCAACAACAATGTTAGGAGAGGTTTTATTAATTGAAACCACTTTGAATCAACATGCTGGTATTCTATACAGTATCTATATTTTTAGGGTAGTTGAGTTTCAATAGTTCTATATGCTTTTATGATGTATTTTGTGATGTAATTGATCATGATTGAATATGGTAAGTTTGTAGCTGATGCCTTAATATAATTCAAACAGAGAGGAGGACTGACTTGTAAATTATGCGTAAAAAGTTTGTGATTTTTTTTTTTTTTTTTTGCTTGGCAGAGTTATAATTAAGGTGAAGTGTGTAATACTCTCTCCTATCCCTCTCCTATCACTTCACCCCCAAAAAATATAATTACTAGCATATACAGAGATACATGCACAAAATAGTATTTGTAGCTGATGCCTTAATCTAATCTAAGTGATTCAAACAGGCTAAATAGGCTGACAGCTTGAGTGCGTCTTATTCCTTGGAAGCATCCGTGTTTATGTACAACTTTACAGACTCACGCCACCCTCTGTTGTCAGTTGGGGTTCTGTCCGAACTGTCTAGTGAGACACAAAGACAAAAGAGAGCATGGTGGGAGGTATATAAAATGGCGCACCATCTTCTGTTACATCCGCATGTAGAAAAAAATTATTTGGTCCATTTTGATATCTTTTTAATCACCAACTGTTTAATAACAACTTAAGTATACAATATTATGGGGCTACCTGTGTAAAACGCAGCCAGATCACAAAACAGGCCAAATTAAGTAATAATGACTATCGGTGAAGATGTTATGAAAACTACATATAGTTTTACCACAAAGTTGGCATTTATCATTGATGCTACCAAAGTACTACTTGACAGTGCAGTACCAATAATTACAAGAAAACACACACCACAAAAATGAACAAAGAGGGACAATTGCCTCACGATCTTATGTCCTTTAAACAGCTGGACAATTAACAATGATGGTTATATATTATCTCATCAAAAGTTAATTCAGACCTGGGTTATTCCTGACATTCACCATCAGTTATCAGTTCACCTAAAAATACACCAAGAAATAAAGGTGAAATGTCTTTCTCACTCCCTCCAAATTATCTGTGTTGTTAGGTTTAAATCCCTCTTCACTAACCCATAATCCTTTTGGCCCAGATTCTCTGAGGCAGGGTCTTAGGATGACATCACAGCAGCAGGCAAGCTGTTAATTCCCAAAGTTATGTGGTAAAGGACTCTGTCTCAATATATCAAGAAGAAATGCATCATTTAAATCACAACTTTAGAAAACAAAATCTTTGCTGTCAAACAATAGAATCAGTTTATTTGTTCCATGTGCTTTCTTTCCCATAGAGATGCATGACACTTATCTATAACCATTATGGAAACTAAATTGGAGGTTACCAGTTGTTACATTACAATAGTCATCACTATTAATTATGATTGCTGTTATGAAATTTTGTCATTATTTACTTACCCCTGTGTCATTCAAGACCCCTATGACTTCCTTACGTCTATGGAACACCAAAGGGGATTTTTTTTTTTTTTTTCATATAATGAAAGTGAATACTGACATGTGATGTCATTGGGTTCTCAAGCCATGTAATATAGTGTACCCTCCAAAAAATACTTGTCTAATGTAGGGATCAAGTGAATGGAACCAAACATTTTAATAAAAGCCTAAATTCAATCTGTTCATCATATAAAGCAATCTTCTCCAAAAATTCCATCAAAAAGATCTTCATTTGTGTTCCAAAGATGAACAAAACTCTAACGGGTTTGGAACGACATGAAGGTTGACACCAGTTTAGTTTCATTTTCATGGACTTTCAGTTTGTTTTCATTTGTCACATGTCTTCTTTGTTCAGATTTCCCATCACTCGTTAGTGCGGTGGATTTTTTATAGATAAGATTAATTATGTTACTAACCATGGAAATCTGACTTTAGATTTTAAACTTATGATAAACTTTTATCACACTTCCCATTTTTACGTCTGGTGGTGACTAACTTTCCATTCCAGATCTAACAATAAAACAAAATAATTCTTACTTCCTTTTATTTAGGATGTAGCCATCAGACGAACTTTCGATATGATCTAACCTTCTAACAAACTTTTGACTCATTGTAACCTTGCTTTAAACAATTTAACCAATCATATTGATAGAGCTTGACATGTTAGTCATGATGATTCTATTTTGATGTGTCTGGCTTTACCCTATAAAGCCTGTTGTATTCTTCTGTTGGGTCGAGATTCTCTAAGTATTGCTTGAGAACTCCCGGCCATTTGAATAAACCATCTCAGGGACATTTACTGAAGTCTGTCTCTTTTGTTATTTATGCTGCGCAGCAAAGAAGTTAGGGTAAGACACTCGGCCAGTTGTCGACGGAAGACTCAAAGAGCTAGAGTATAAAAGTTATTAAGTGTCGATTTGTAGACGCTCAGTGTCGATCAGTAGACGCGACAGATTTATTTATTAAGTGTCGATTTGCAGATGCTAGTCAGGATTAGAAAAAATCCATTATATTAGTTTCTATGGTTACTGTCATTAGTTCTTTTTTGGTTCAGCTGTGTCTCGTTTATCACCTTGTTATCTTTAGTATATATGTCACTGTTATACCTATATGTGTGTTTCTACTACCTGTTTGAATCGCTACCCGTTTGGATGATAAGTAAACTTTGTGTTGGAAACTTAATCTTCTGTCTTCGTCTCGACCGGACCAGACCAAATGAAATGGATTGAAACTCTAAGTTCATCCAGGTGGCTCAGGAGAGCACCGATTTTCCTTCCCTTCAATGCTGTTTTTTTTTCCTGTCTTGCCGTCACCAGCCCACTTCGACGACGAGACCCTGAAGACTGTGTTCTGGATCGGGGCAAACTTTAACCACCGCAGGGCTTAACTGGAGGGAGTCCGTCGTTAGGTGTCTGCTAATTTTAGTTGATTGAGTGTGTGAACAGGTGTCTTTTATACAGGTACCGAGTTCAAACAGGTGCAGTTAATACAGGTAATGAGTGGAGAACAGGAGGGCTTCTTAAAGAAAAACTAACAGGTCTGTGAGAGCCGAAATTTTTACTGGTTGGTAGGTGATCAAATACTTATGGCATGCAATAAAATGCAAATTATTACTTAAAAATCATACAATGTGATTTTCTGGATTTTTGTTTTAGATTCCGTCACTCACAGTTGAAGAGTACCTATGATAAAAATTACAGACTTCTACATGCTTTGTAAGTGGGAAAACCTGCAAAATCGGCAGTGTATCAAATACTTGTTCTCCCCACTGTATATTGGCTTTACATCGGCCATCAGTCACCCTGCTCTCTAAGATATCGGCATCAGCCATCAAAAAAACAATATCGGTTGACCACTACCTAGTACGCTAATGGGGAACAAATGCCCACTCCGCCATGCTGACGGAATGAGTGCTGAGATTTAATTCAATGACTT
The DNA here is from genome assembly GCA_021554675.1 of Leuciscus idus. Taxonomy (NCBI): domain Eukaryota; kingdom Metazoa; phylum Chordata; class Actinopteri; order Cypriniformes; family Leuciscidae; genus Leuciscus; species Leuciscus idus. The sequence continues at coordinate 34,071,453 of CM038623.1, read as the reverse complement.
CAACAGAACTGATCCGGATTTACAGTTCACTGTCCTAGTGATACTTACCAGCGGTCATCATGACTGTATTCCCTAGGGCTTGAAACCCTGGCTACATGGGGCAGCTTAGCTCAGGGCCTGGTATAAAAAATACCTTAAAGGGGATATGGCCAAGGATACTTACCAAGGAGGGTAACACTCCATATTGCTATTCAGGCAGAGCTCTGGGGCCGAAGGCCTCAGCAGGAAGACTCTCTAAAGTGAGAGGAAGCCTAGCAAGACAGTTAACCAGGGAGGCTCCAAAAGAGAGCCTACCACCCAATCCATTGCCTCCATGGAGCTCTCAGAGGCTTTAGCATACGACCCTCTATAGTGAGGGGAAAGGGAGGGAGGCTAAACTACGCTATAGGCTTAAAGACAATCTCACCAAGGCGGCTCACAGACAGCCACACAACTTGGACAGGTTATCTAGTGTAGAGCTTTGGGGAGTAGTGGTCTCAGCATGACGACTCTCTAAATCGAGAGTAAACCTAACAACGCTTCCCTAGGGGTGGTTCCACCAGGGAGGCTCACAGAGAGCCATACAACCCAGCATAGCCAACCCAGCCAAGCTCTAAGAATGGAGGCCTCATCAAGACGACTCTAAAACAAGAGGAGACCTAGCTACATTCTATGCGAAGGATTGCTTACCAAGCAGGCTCAAAGGAGCCTGACAACTCGATACTGCTGTTCAGGCGGAGCCCTGGGGGTGAAGGCCTCAGGATTATGACTCTCTAGAGCGAGTGAAACCCTAGCAACACCCGTTAACCAGGGAGGCTCAAAAAAGAGCCTACAACCCAGTCCACTGCCTAACCATCTGAGGGAAGGAACACAATAAACACTGCCAAACAACATCATAGGTGATGTAAGTGCATGATGGAAGCCTCTAACACACCCCACCTGACCTCAGTCAGAGTGGGGGGGGAGGTATGGAGGAAAAGAAGGAAGGAGGCGGATATTATTTGGCATCTGCATCCTGAGAATGCAGGGTGCGTCTACTCTGGATTACTTCCCTCAAATCCTATTTTGTCTTCCTTGAGTCGCGGCTCCTCCTGTGTTCTACTCCTCGAAGAAGGAGGAGGAATGCGAGTGGTGACGCTCAGCCACTGGCCCAGTTTTTGGTCTAGCCCCTAGAGGCTTGGGGTGAGGACCTGGACCACAGGTATTTAGGTCTTAAAGGGCCGCAGACCGTGCCTTCGCCTCTCCAAACTTGGATGCATAAAAATGCAAGTCAGTCAGTACATTGTTTCTCCCACACACAAAAATAGGTAAAATAAAATACTATAATACCAAAATACTATAATGTGATGTTTCGAGCAAATCAGCTCTCCATCAGACTCAATCATACAGAATGAGCTCCATGATGGTGGCACAGGTCAGTTACTGTAGATGAATATGTAAATATGTGCTGTGCGCTTTCCTCTCAGTAACAAAATAAACACAACAAAACTGAGAAAACAGCAAGCATTTTTTAATAAAGCATAAGAAAAGCATCTGATTATCATAGCAACGTAGATATGTTTTTGCAAGAGGACTGCAATTCGGCACTAGTAAAGTCATGTCACATATATGTATAGCACTTTATACAATAGAATGCTTAAAACCAAGCAGCTTTACCGTATTAAACATGAAAAACGTCTCGTTTCATCAGAAGTACAACTTAAATTTTCTACAAAAAACTGCTCTCCAGTCTGTTAATGTTTTCACTCAGGGGTCACGTCTCACCTCTACGGACTCAACAGAAGAAATGAACCAGAAACCATTTCCACGTTAAAGAAGGCGGAGCCTCTGCGCAAACCTACCTATTACATAATCGCCACAGACCAATGGTAGTACAAAGGTGTAAAGTTCTTCGATTTCGCTTGAAATATTGCGAGGCCTTTAAGGTGCTCCTTTGGAGCTAAGCATTTCTCAGTTTAAAGGCTCTCACAACAATGATATTGATAAAAAAATATATAACTATAACCAGTGGTTAAAGTGGGATTTGGCAGGTGGGGGAACCCTCAGATTTTGTGTAGGTGCAACAGGGAAAAATGACTCACTGTGGCGCCAAGTATCACAATACTTATTTACTTGATATTTGAATGGTATTATTTTGGTCCATCTACATCTACACTGATATGATGACAACACTATGTTAAAATTGCTGCCCACCACAATATGTAACACAACCTTGTTTTTCACAATGTAAAATAAAACATAAAAATAGGAAGTCCAAAACTGACTGAAATGTGAGGTAGTTAGGGGGGTTCGGTGGCATGCTCCCCCGAGAAAATTTGGATTTCTCTGACAAAATTATGTGCAATTTAGGGCTTTTGTAGGCCAATTTATTTTAAATAAGAAATAGCTTTAAAACCTTGTCATTAGATTATTTGTCAATACCTGCTCGGTCCTCATCTTCATCTTTCTTTTTCTCTGTCTCCTTATTCTGCCCCAAATTCTTCCCCTCCTAAAGCTGAACTTTGACTGATAGTCTTTTCATTTTTCATCTGTGTCAGTGAAGAAAGTAAACAAAGGCTCAACTGATATTTATATGTTTTATGAATCATTTTCTTAGACAAGTTAATTTACTCAAGGCTACCAGGAAAGCTGTAGCCTAAGTCAGTTTTGCCAATAGGAACCTTCTACAAGCTTTGGAATTTGTAAACGTCTGTTTTCAAATGTTAAAAGTAATTTTAAATAAGACAAATTATAGGCTACGTTTAACGCAGTTGGTGTAATTGGCAGACGTTCCCTTAGGCATCATGCGCTGTGGAAACGCGTCAAAGCATCGCAGGTATAAATACACTCACCTAAAGGATTATTAGGAACACCATACTAATACTGTGTTTGACCCCCTTTCGCCTTCAGAACTGCCTTAATTCTACGTGGCATTGATTCAACAAGGTGCTGAAAGCATTCTTTAGAAATGTTGGCCCATATTGATAGGATAGCATCTTGCAGTTGATGGAGATTTGTGGGATGCACATCCAGGGCACGAAGCTCCCGTTCCACCACATCCCAAAGATGCTCTATTGGGTTGAGATCTGGTGACTGTGGGGGCCATTTTAGTACAGTGAACTCATTGTCATGTTCAAGAAACCAATTTGAAATGATTCGAGCTTTGTGACATGGTGCATTATCCTGCTGGAAGTAGCCATCAGAGGATGGGTACATGGTGGTCATAAAGGGATGGACATGGTCAGAAACAATGCTCAGGTAGGCCGTGGCATTTAAACGATGCCCAATTGGCACTAAGGGGCCTAAATTGTGCCAAGAAAACATCCCCCACACCATTACACCACCACCAGCAGCCTGCACAGTGGTAACAAGGCATGATGGATCCATGTTCTCATTCTGTTTACGCCAAATTCTGACTCTACCATCTGAATGTCTCAACAGAAATCGAGACTCATCAGACCAGGCAACATTTTTCCAGTCTTCAACTGTCCAATTTTGGTGAGCTCGTGCAAATTGTAGCCTCTTTTTCCTATTTGTAGTGGAGATGAGTGGTACCCGGTGGGGTCTTCTGCTGTTGTAGCCCATCCGCCTCAAGGTTGTGCGTGTTGTGGCTTCACAAATGCTTTGTTGCATACCTCGGTTGTAACGAGTGGTTATTTCAGTCAAAGTTGCTCTTCTATCAGCTTGAATCAGTCGGCCCATTCTCCTCTGACCTCTAGCATCAACAAGGCATTTTCGCCCACAGGACTGCCGCATACTGGATGTTTTTCCCTTTTCACACCATTCTTTGTAAACCCTAGAAATGGTTGTGCGTGAAAATCCCAGTAACTGAGCAGATTGTGAAATACTCAGACCGGCCCGTCTGGCACCAACAACCATGCCACGCTCAAAATTGCTTAAATCACCTTTCTTTCCCATTCTGACATTCAGTTTGGAGTTCAGGAGATTGTCTTGACCAGGACCACACCCCTAAATGCATTGAAGCAACTGCCATGTGATTGGTTGATTAGATAATTGCATTAATGAGAAATTGAACAGGTGTTCCTAATAATCCTTTAGGTGAGTGTATAATATACAATATAATAATAAATAATAAAATATAAGACAAAGGGAAAACAAATGTCCGGCGAATATCGAATCTAAAACGAACTTTACCGCGCTAAACCACCGTGAATGCATTTCACGCATTAGTAATCGCTGGCATTCAGCGGGGACTCGGGGAGGGAGGAATGACTTTGTCTGCATGCGTGAACCGGTGTATGCATTTAAATCAGACAGGAGAACCTGGACTGTGAACATAACGTCGGGAAGCGTGTTTGTGAAGGCGGGGCCATGGGGTGATATTACGTTTTGATTTGATGAATGATGAGAATTATTGAATTTGATGAGAATGATTTGATTTTGAATTAATTAATTAATTTATTAATTTATTTATTTATTTGAGGTGCCGGAACGCAGTTCCGGTCCGTTTCGGCCCACTTTAACCCCTGACTATAACAATATCTATATTAGCATCCAGACCAACGGACAAAAACATGATGTTTATTAGAAGCGAGAGTGGCGACGCTCAGGCTTTGGGCATGGACCTGGACTGGCGAGGTAGGTCTTAAAGGCCACAGACTGCGCCTTGGCCTCTCTGAACTTCCTGCACCACAGTCTCAGTGGATGTGCCTAAAAGTTCAGGTGGCAAAACCTGTCCATCAAGGAGAAAGTTTATCTCTTTCTCCCCGATGTCTGCCAGGTTCACCCATAGATGCCTCTCTGAGGCCCCCATTGCCATCATAGATCGGCCGATCGCGGTAGCAGTGCACAAGGACACTAGATAGCTAGCCAGCGTCTCTTCAACTGGTGGTATTGACTCATATCCATGCTCACGTATCCACTCCACTCTCACATAATTCGCATGATGAAATGGATGAATACGGGCTGAATATGATCTTCCACAATCTTTCCACCTCAGCGTGCAGATCGGAAAGAAACGGAATGCTCACCAGCGCTGGGCGATTGTGACCAGAAAGCTATTTCTCGTCTAACCGACTCGCATTTCTCATGCCCCTGAAGACAGAAAGAGGATATGTACTACAGGTGCCCTATTTATACTCTGGTTGCACCAGTAGCGATGTCATAGGCTGTCGCCAGCCAATGTTGTTTTCGTGTTTTGAAACGTGCTTTAGAAACCGGTCATGCAGGAGGCATTCACCATTAGCGTCCTAGGATGCAGTGTGAGTTCCCTCATCAACTATTTCTGTTTAAAATGAAGTTTATAATTAAAGACTGTGGTGTTATCTAAACTGACCTTTTCATTTATGCGTCACAAAATGAGGCTTTACAATGGCCCGAATGCACAGATCTGTAGCTATGGCAGAAGCAGTGCTTTGCATAATGGAAACAGATGTGTTGCAGATAGAATAGACAAACGTACTCGGTTACTAACGTAACCTCGGTTCTCTCTAGAAGAGGGAACGAGTACTGCGTAAGTATCTTACGCTAGGGGAAAATCCCTTTTCCGCGAGATATTGAAGCCAAAAAATTATCCTTAATTTTGTATTATTGTAAAACGCGTTGCGGCAGCATACAGACATAGGCAAGACGGCTCGTGTGCCTATTGGCTGTTCTGCGGCAACTGCAGCAGCCTATCGAGCGAGGCCTAGCGTGACGTCAGACCCAATGAGGGTGCTTCGCACCCACTGTGTCACGTCCCGCCGAAACGGGCGTGGCTTAGGCCTATAAATACAGCTCGCAGACAGCTGATATCTGGTTTTTCATCGCCGAAGCTAACCAGAGCGTGTGCATGCACGGCAAGATACGCAGTACTCGTTCCCTCTTCTAGAGAGAACCGAGGTTACGTTAGTAACCGAGTACGTTCTCTTACGAGAGGTCTCTCGTACTGCGTAAGTATCTTACGCTAGGGGACCCAATGTAAAACGCCGTGCGTGCTGGGATCTGACACCAAAGACCCAAGGGCGAAAGCCCGGGGTTCATATAGTGCATAATCACCAGGGGAACTCACAGGGAGTCCGGGAAGAGGGAGGGGCGGAGCCACGCTCTTCCACATATAGCAGCGTCCCTCAGACGCAAATTACATCATACAGACAGGGCGGAGTACGGCCTGAGCTGATGGAAAATTGTGGGTCTTATTTATTTGCCCATAAGCATTTTGTGGTCGATCAGCGAGCAGTGCTCATCGAGCAGTGCTCAGCAGACACAGTATTCTGAACCGATAGCATCAGAACAGACAGTACTGGTATATTTAGACCGACAACAGCCTGGCCTGTAAGGCGGGAATCTCTAGGTTATAAAACCTTATAAATGTAGACGGGGAGGCCCAGCCTGCCGCCATACATATATCTTGCAAGGCAATCCCACTTGACCAGGACCACGATGAAGCCATGCTTCTCGTGGAGTGCGCTCTTTCACCCAATGGGCACTGCATACCCTTGGAAGTGTACGCCAGCGCAATGGCGTCAACTATCCATCTGGATAGGCTCTGTTTCGACGCGGCTAGTCCCTTGGAACGTCCGCTGAACGAAACGAAGAGCTGCTCTGTCTGTCTGAAGACAGATGAGCGAGACACATAAGCTCTTAATGCCCTGACTGGACAAAGGAAGCTCGCGTCTCCTTCCTCGTCAGCGACCGGTAGGGCTGACAGGGAAATGACCTGCGCCCTAAACGGTGTGTTGAGGGATTTTGGAACATAACCGTGCTTAGGTTTGAGTATAACTCTTGAGTCATTAGGCCCAAACTCCATGCACGTTGCGCTTACTGAGAGCGCGTGTAAGTCCCCTATGCGCTTCACTGAAGCGAGAGCCAGAAGAAACACTGTCTTGAAAGACAGGTGTTTAAGATCAATCGTCTGTAAAGGCTCGAATGGGTCACCTTTCATGGCCTCCAGTACCACAGAAAGGTCCCATACGGGGACTGAGGGAGGTCTGGGAGGATTCAGTCTCTTAGCTCCTCTAAGGAAGCGGATGACTAAATCGTTCCTTCCTATTGACTGACCAAGCGTTGTTTTAGAGAACGCTGCTATGGCCGCCACATAAACTTTGAGCGTGGAAGGGGACCTGCCCTTGTCCAACAGCTCTTGTAGGAAGGAGAGAACCTCCGTCACCCCACAGTCTGGGGGCGACACGCCACGAGCTGTGCACCAGCTGGAGAACACTGACCATTTCGAGGAATAGAGACGTTGCGTAGATGGAGCTCTAGCCTGCGTGATCGTGTTTAACACTCCGCTTGGGAGGTCAGCGGGTACCCGTTGATGGCCCAAACATGAAGGGACCACAGCTCTGGGCGCGGATGCCAAATCGAGCCCTTGGCCTGAGAGAGGAGGTCCCTCCTCACTGGCACTGGCCATGGGGCAGTGCTCGCTAGCTGCATCAGAACTGGGAACCAGGGTTGGTTTTTCCAGAACGGCGCTACGAGTAGCACTGAGCATCCTTCTTCCCTGATCCGCTCTATCACCTGAGGCAGGAGAGAGACGGGAGGAAAGGCATAGAGCGGGCGGCGGGGCCATACATGAGCCAGCGCGTCCCTGCTCTTGGAGAAAAATTCCAGACAGTGAGCGTTTTCTTGAGACGCGAACAGGTCTACTTCCGCTCTGCCGAATTTCTTCCACAGCAGCTGGACTGTCTGTGGGTGTAGAGACCACTCGCCTGTCGGAACATTGTTCCTGGACAGTCTGTCCGGTCCTACGTTTAGGAGCTCTGGCACATGCGCTGCTCTCAGCGAGAGCAGGTTGCGCTGAGCCCACACCAGGAGGCGTTCTGTCAGCCTGTGCAGGTTTCGGGACCTGAGGCCGCCCTGGCGATTTATGTAGGACACCACTGACATGTTGTCCGAACGGACCAGGACGTGGTGTCCTCGTATTTGGGGACAAAAACGCGTCAGCGCGTTGTCTACTGCCAGCATTTCGAGGCAGTTTATGTGCAGAAGCTTTTCCCGTTCCGACCATTGGCCGAAGAACGGTCTGCCCTCGAGCAGCGCTCCCCATCCCGAGGTGGATGCGTCCGTAGACACTACCTTCACACTCGAGGAAGTCCCCAGGCTTACACCTGATTGGTACCAGTCATTTGCTTTCCAAGGTTTCAGAGCTGCGATGCATTTCTGATTGACCTTGAGACGAAGCAGACCGGAAGCCCACGCTCGGCGCGGCACTCGCGCTTTCAGCCAGAACTGTAGCGGGCGCATGCGAAGCAAGCCCAGCTGAAGAACTGATGATGCTGAGGCCATGAGACCTAGCATCCTCTGAAATTTCTTGAACGGGACAGATGCGCCGCAGCGGAAAGAGCTCGCTGCGCGCTGAATGTCTAGTACGCGCTACGGTGACAGTCGCACTATCATAGACAGCGAGTCCAGTTCTGTGCCTAGAAAATATATTATCTGTCTGGGGGACAGAGAACTCTTCGCACAATTGACTCCGAGACCCAGATTCTCGAGGTGAACTGTAGCGAATAGCCTCTTTTTATAATGTCTAGCACCCACTTCGAAACCCCGGGTAGCCTCACCCATGCATCTGCATGAATGGCTAGGGGTTGAATGCGAAGCGCGCTCTGGTCGCTCAGCGACAGAGGGGCTTCGGTGTGCTGTAACACAAGCGTCGCGCTTATGACATTCGAGGCAGAGGGCGCGCTGATAACAGCGGGCAGATTGCCCGCGCTCGGCTCCTCTGCGGTGGTTAACCGAGAGGGGGAGGGCTGGGCGAGTCCCGTAGGACTTGTCATGTCTATGTGTGGATGTGGGCGCGGGATAGCGGGCACATTTACCACACAGAGAGCATTGTCCGCCTGAGCAGAGCGAATGCACGTTGGTTTCGTTTTTACAGAAACCTCGAGACATGCAGGACGTAGTGATTGTGGGCACTGGGCAGTGGGCACATCTGCTACGTTTAATGCGCAATCGAACTGGGTCGATTTTATGTGCGCAAGCCCTGTGTGACGGGCTGTGCTTGTGTGTAGGAATGGGCACTGGGCAGTGGGCATTTTGTCTACACTCATAACACCATCGGCCGTGGCCGGGACACCAGAAAATACACTCTTTGTGGGATTTATCTGGGTAGCCGTGAAAACGGCATTTGTGTGCAGGCAAGCTTGTTGACTGCGAAATACACTGGAACAGTCACATTTCTTGGAACTGAACGAGCGATGAGTTTTGGTGGAAGTCCAGCCGCAGCGGGACTTGAACACCGTCGGAGAGCGAGGTCCGTAGCACTTCTCAAGTCTGGCACGCAAATTGCATCTGGTCCTTTCTCGTCCAGCTTTCGGAGGAGATCGGCCTGGAAAATGTGCAGTGTGGCCATAGTATGCAGCGCTGACGCAGCCTGCCCAGCGGCGGAGAAAGCGCAACCGAGCAGGGTTGACGTCATGCGGCAAGCTTTTGAAGGCAGAGCCAGCTTAGCGCGCCGTCCAGCGGAGGGCGGGCATAGGTGGGCTGCTATCGCTTCTTCGACCGGCGGCAGCGAATGGTAACCTCTGTTTTTAGCATCGTCAACAGCGGAGAATGCTAGCGAAACAGAAGAGCGCATTCTAGCTGAGAAGGGGGCGTTCCAAGACTTAGCGACTTCTTCGTGTAACTCAGGAAGAAAGGGCGCTGGTCTGGACGCAGGCGAAGCGCGCTCCCCAGGAAGAAAATATCCATCCAGCCGGTTGTGAGCAGGCTGTTCAGGCGTAGACCACTCGAGGCCGAGGCTCGCCGCGGCCTGTGCGAGTACGCGCATCAGCTCTGACTCGATGCTAGCTCTTTTGCCTGACGATGCGCGGACAGAGGGCGCGAGATCCACAGAGCTCGCCCAATCCTCACTGCCCGATGCCAGGAGAGAGCAGGAATCATCCTCCCCCAACGCGGCTTTTTCATCAGCGTCATCGACGGAAGCGGCGGCAGACGGCGGCCGCTGTCCGTCAGGAAGAGACACTGACGAAACCGGTGAAGCTGGCGGGCGAACCGGCGAGCTTTGACGGGTGGGGGAAGGTTCCGGGACCCGTTGAGCACGGCGCTTTTTACTGCGCGGCACTACAGCGGGCGGAGGTGCAGTCTCAGTGAAATATGCCAGGCGGGTCCTCAGAGTCGCCATAGGCAGTAGCTCGCAGTGATGGCAGCTGCCGTCAGCGAGCGCGAGAGCTGCATGATCCTCACCCAGGCAGGAAACGCAGATAACGTGGCGGTCCCCGTCGCTGAGTGTGGCTCTGCACGAGCCGCAGGAAGGCATCTTTAAAAAGACGCAAGCTCTTTTAGACAGTGTGTGTCGCGGCGGCGAACACACACACAACAGAGAGTGTAAAGGATATAGGCGCCGGATAGCGCAGCAGGAAGGCGATTGAAGGCGGCGCGGCCAGCGACTTCAGTGACGACTCGTCCCGCTGCAAGTGCTTCCTCAGACGGCGCGGCTTCTCTCCGGATCCAGCGATGCGTGTGCTTCGCTGAAGAGATGAAAAATCAGATATCAGCTGCCTGCGAGCTGTATTTATAGGCCTAAGCCACGCCCGTTTCGGCGGGACGTGACGCAGTGGGCGCGAAGCACCCTCATTGGGTCTGACGTCACGCTAGGCCTCGCTCGATAGGCTGCTGCAGTTGCCGCAGAACAGTCAATAGGCACACGAGCCGTCTTGCCTATGTCTGTATGCTGCCGCAACGCGTTTTACAATAATACAAAATTAAGGATAATTTTTGGGCTTCAATTTCTCGTGGAAAAGGGATTTTCCCCTAGCGTAAGATACTTACGCAGTACGAGAGACCTCTCGTAAGAGAACTATCATTCATACAGGATGCATTAAAATGCAACACAAAGTCAGCACACTGTTTTTCCCACACAAAAAATAAATAAGTAAATAAATAAAATACTATAATACCAAAATGTTATGATTTGATGTTTCGAGCAAATCAGCTATTCATCAGACTCAATCATACAGAATGAGCTCCATGGTGGTGGCACAGGTTGGTGAGGTCTGATGTGGAATTATGCAAGCTGGATTATGAAGGAAGGGATGCTGTTGCTTGGAAACAAATGCTGCAAAATAGTTCAATGAAAGGTTACATTACTCTTACTGGCTTCACTTAAGGTGACACATGATGTTTATTATAAGCGTTTGACGCAGTAATGTTGTCTGCCTCTTTTAATGCTCAAGCTCTTTAAAGTTGTGTTGATTCTGATTGTCTGGCTGCATCCAGAATTGCATTGGTGTGGACTTCCCTATTCTAAAAGAATTAGAAAGAATATTAAAACTTTATAGTTATTGTTATAGTCATCGTCCTTGCTGTGAATGGGTCTTGACTTCTGTTTGAGAGATACAAGTCTGATAAAAAACAATAATGATAGCAAGTCTGATGTTGTTTACAGACAACTATGGACAGCTATAGAACAAGAACGGTTGTTTCTTTGTTCCATCCATTTATTGCAGCCTAAGCACAAACAAATTCCTCACTATACCAGGATCACTTTTATGTAGAGAAAGCAAGAATATGATGGAAGCTGAGAAAAGTATTCACTCTAGACTTTAAAAAGCAAACGCAGTTTTATTCATAAATCTAGAATGTAGATATAAAATGAGGGAACAAAGAAAAAGGCTAGCAACCAGTCACAGACTCCTTCACTGTCAGAATGAAATGGCCTTCTGAAGGAAAGGTTTAAACTTTCTATGAAACCCAGTTTCATACATAAATGAACACTTAGCGGCCTATCCTACCCTATTCTACCCCATAACTCATTGCGCGCCGTTGACGACAGCATTTATTTATTTATTTTTAAAGGCGGTCGAGACTAGAGATCGGTGGTGGACAGCAAATTCACATTTAAATGTAAGTATTATGTTTTCATTTATTTAAATGGCTAGCGAAACCGAGTTAAAGTTTATTATAAACTTCATATTAACTCCTTCGTCACTATTGCGTGGCTTCATTTGTCAGGTAGTTTGAGGCAAAACTTGTGCTAATATTAGTTTAACGACCTATTTGTAATATTTGCACTAGTCTATCTCACTTGTGTATTAGGCTAAAACAATATGCTAAAGAAGTAAGCCCACAACAATAAGAAAAGCAGTTGATAAGGCAATGGGGTTTCACTTTTATGTGTTTTTGTAGTGCTGTCATGAAAGCTATGTGGTTTTAACCAAATTTGAGTATATAGAAATATGATTTCTTAAGTATTTTGTATGCATGTCTTGATGTGTCATATTTTGCAGTGTTAACAATGCACTTAAGATTGCACCCATGTGTTAAGCTTTTTTAGAGCAATTCAGGAGGAGAAAAAAAACACGTCTTTGCTGAAATGTATTGTGCTGTTGTTGTTAACAAGCCATGGTTAATTTGCTCCGCCCTTAGGATTGCAAGTGTCCTGGGACAGGTGAGGGTGTGAGTGGGAAACCCACTGCTGAAACTCGGCCCTGGTTTGTCCTCATGGCCCAGTTCAGCAGTGGGTGCCCACGGTGAGGAGGAGCCAGCACCAGCACCAGCAGCACCAGCAGCACCAGCACCAAGGCAGAGGCGAAAAGAGCAGGGAGAGGATGGACAGGCTGTTTTCTCTTCTTGAGAAAATGATTGAAAAATATATATTTTTTTCTACATATTCTTTAACTTTTTTCATTATTTTTTAAAAGGAAAGAAAAACTGTACATATTTTTTTTATGCAACTTTAAATGTGTAAATAAAAGAGAATGAATTGTTCTGGACATTGTTTATTTTTTTGACAGTCATAATTTCTACTTGAAACAAACTCTTGTATACCTTTTTTTTTTTCAAATAAAATTGGTAAATGAAAATCATTTGTTCCACAGGCTACATTAAAGTACTTTTTCCAACTATTAACAACATATGTTAAACATATCAAAATCAACAAACATTTACAGTACATAAAATAAGAAAAAAATGATGTAGACTTTTATTAGAATTTATTAGAATAATAATTAGACTTTCAAAAAGAGTAATTTCTGAAAAAAGTACTTTTAATAAGTTTTTAGTATCAAGAGTAAAACTAGAGGTATGTATTCTGCAGGGGAAAAAACTCCTTGTCAGAGTTTTTATTATAGTTTGTATTTATATTATGACATGCATTTTACTTCTGAATATTTTCAAGGTTGTTACATTATATACTTTTGTGTAGTTTAATGTAAAATCATATGTGAGGGAAAAAAGGTACTTCAGTAGGTTACTTCACATTTGTACGTGAATATTTAATGAAATATGCAGTTCCGAAAATTAAAGTCTCATATAAGTTTGATATGTCCCATATCAAAGGGCGCATCTGAAGCTCGGACCGGTCTAGCCTACAAGGACTGTTCTTGTCGCCTGGCAACCGTGACAGCTGCTGATGACGAGCGCGAGAAATACTGGACTTTTTTATATTCAATTGGGTTTTATATTCAAACAGGGCTAAACCAAAAATACATGACCTGGCAGCGCCGGGGCTGAAACATCCTCACCATGTCCTCCAGTAAAATATAAAACATAAAAATGACAATAGCCAATTCTGGCTCCATAGCTGTTTACTCAATTAGGCTATATCAAATGAATGATCAGGATGGCAGCTGTCCTCTCGCACCGTTGAGGAGCGGTGATCAGAAACACCTGGTTGCGCAATTAGGAAATCCTATGAAGGCTACATGGTGCGTCCTTCGGAGGACGCATAGGCTGCATCCTTGAAGTCTTCAGTCCTTCGAAGGATGCAGCCTTCACATTGGGACACAGCTAGTGATTGTGTTGTCATGCCATGTGATCTGTTGTCTATTGTTACTCCGCCCCTCTTGTTACCTCAATATGGCTCACACCTGTTTTAGTTCATTTGTCACCCTTTATGTTTCCCTCGTTTTCTGTCCTGTGGCAGATTGAACCTCTTTTGTTATCGTGATCTCTTAAGTGTTCTAGTTGTGGTTATTTCTTTATTTTGTTTGTTTTTCCCCCTGTTCTTCTAGCCTTGTTTTTCAGCTGCCATCTGGCTAGTTTCGTTTTTTTTTTTTTTTTTTTTTTTTTTATCTCTCCCCTTTTATTTAACTCCCCTGTCTGCTTTGGCTACCTGATCCAGTCCTTCCTGTTGTTCCTGTGCTGTTCCATTTTGGATCTTTCCTGCCCACCTGCCACAAAAGGATTTCTGCTAGTGATGGGAAACCGAGGCTTTCTGAAGCGTTTGAGGCTTTCATCAAATTGTGCCGAAAAACGGTTCATTACTCAAACCTTTTAACACAATGCGCATTAGCGACATCTGGTGGTCAGACACATTTTTTTTTTCACCATATCTAACATTTACATTTATTCATTTAGCAGACGCTTTTATCCAAAGCGACTTACAAATGAGAACAATAGAAGCAGTTAAACTAACAGTAGGACAACAATATGCAAGTGCTATGACCCTTCTCAGTTTAATCTAACGCAGTACATGTTAATTTTTTTTATAAAAAAAAGAAAAAAAAGAATAGAATTGAAGAGAAAGTGTTAGTATTACTGGATCAAGTGTTGTCGAAAAAGAAGCGTCTTCAGCCGTTTCTTGAAAGTGGCTATGGACTCAGCAGCTATGGTTGAGTTAGGTAGATCATTCCACCAGCAGGGAACAGTCATGGTAAAGGTCAGAGAAAGAGATTTTGTGCCTCTTTGAGATGGCACCACAAGACGTTGTTCGCTTGCAGAGTGCAAGTTTCTGGATGGCACATAAGTCTGAAGTAATGAGTTTAAGTAAAAGGGAGCAGAGCCAGTGGTTGTTCTGTAGGCAAACGTCAGTGACTTGAATTTGATGTGAGCGGCAACTGGCAACCAGTGCAATTTTGTGAGGAGAGGAGTGACGTGTTCTCTTTAGCTCGTTAAAGACCACTCTGGCTGCAGCATTCTGGATCAGTTGCAGAGGTTTGACCGTGCAAGCTGGAAGACCAGTCAGGAGAGCATTATAATAGTCCAGTCTGGATAGAACTAGCACTTGGACAAGGAGTTGTGTAGCATGTTCTGATAGGAAGGTCCTGATCCTCCTAATGTTGTACAAGGCAAATCTACATGACCGGGCAGTTCTAGCAATGTGGTCTGTGAAGTTCAATTGATCATCAATTACCACTCCAAGATTCCTGGCTGACCTTGATGTAGTTATGGATGACGAGCCTAGCTGAATGGTGAAGTTGTGATGAAGTGTTGGGTTGGCCGGGACCACAAGTAGCTCTGTCTTCGCAAGGTTTAGTTGAAGGTGGTGGTCCTTCATCCAGCCAGAATATGTCTGTCAGGCAGGCTGAGATACGATCAGCTACCGTCGGATCGTCAGGCTGGAATGAGAGGTAGAGTTTGTATGTCATCAGCGTAGCATTGATAGGAAAAGCCATGTTTCTGAATCACAGATCCTAGTGATGTCATGTAGATGGAGAAGAGAAGTGGTCGAAGCACTGAGCCCTGAGGCACTCCAGTAGCTAGATGTTGGGCCTTAGACACCACACCCCTCCACGATACCCTAAAGGACCTACCTGAGAGGTAAGACTTGAACCATTGGAGTGCGGTTCCCGAGATGCCCTTCATCTTTAGGATTGACAGGAGGATCTGGTGGTTAACTGTGTCAAAGGCAGCAGACAGATCCAGCAGGATGAGAGCTGAGGATTTGGAAGCTGCTCTTGCCAGTCTCAGAACTTCAATTACTGAGAGCAGGGCAGTCTCAGTTGAGTGTTTGAAACCAGACTGATTGTTGTCCAAGAGGTTGTTCTGTGTAAGGAAGGAAGAGATCTGGTTGAAAACAACTCGTTCAAGTATTTTCGCAACGAATGGAAGAAGAGATACCGGTCTGTCATTTTCCAGATGTTCTGGATTTAGAGTGGGTTTCTTGAGCAGTGGGGTTACCCGAGCTTGCTTAAATGCTGTGGGAAAGGTACCAGTGTGAAGAGAGGTGTTTATGATGTGTGTGAGTGCGGGTACAACTGAGGATGAAATGGCTTGAAGTAGGTTAGTGGGAATCGGATCAAGCAGACAGGTGGTATGGCGATTGGAAAGGAGGAGTTTGGAGACTTCTGCCTCTGAAAGTAGAGAGAAGGAGGGTAGAATGTGTGTGTTAGCTGGTAAAATGTGTGTGTCAGTTTTTGGATTGGTAAATTGGCCGCTGATGGTGGTTGTTTTATTTATGAAGAATGTGGCAAAATCGTCAGCTGTTAGGGTTGATGAAGAAGGAGGAGGAGGAGGAGGAGGAGGGTTGAGAAGAGAGGAGAAGGTTTTGAAAAGCATGCGAGTGTCAGAAGAATAGTTAATTTTGTTGTGATAGTAAGTCATTTTAGCAGTAGAGATATTAGCAGAGAAGGAATAGAGGAGGGATTGATAAAGACCAAGGTCAGTAGGATCTTTCGATTTGCGCCGCTTCCTCTCTGCACCCCTGAGTTTAGAACGATGTTCACGAAGAACATCAGATAACCAGGGGGCAGAGGGTGTGGAAGATGTCCAAGCAGGATGTTAAAGTGGAGAAAAGAGTATCAGTTGCATTGTTAGTATCTAGTGTTGAGAGCTGATCAGGTGGAGGAAGTGTGGATGAGACCAAAGAGGATAGGCGAGAGGGTGAGAGTGAGCGTAGGTTTCGCCGAAAGGTGACCTGTGGAGGAGTGTGTGTTGTGTTCTGAGGCAGGTTGAGGTTGATGGTGAGGAGGAAGTAATCTGAGGTGTGCAGTGGAGTGACCAGTGTATGGTCAGTGGAGTAAATAAGGTCCAATTTGTTATCTGATTTGTGAGTAGACGCAGTAGATACTCGTTTGAGGTCGAATGAGGCAAGCAGAGTGTGGAAATCAGCAGCCTGAGGTTTTTCTAGGTGGATTTTGAAGTCTCCAAGAACTATTTCAAGAACAAGAATGAGAGGAGTACCTTTCTAAGGGAAGGATGAGAGTAGCACATCAAGCTCCTCCAAGAAACTGCCAAGCTGACCTGGGGGATGATATACAACTACAAAATGGATTTTAATAG
The DNA here is from genome assembly GCA_021554675.1 of Leuciscus idus. NCBI lineage: Eukaryota > Metazoa > Chordata > Actinopteri > Cypriniformes > Leuciscidae > Leuciscus > Leuciscus idus. The sequence goes on along the minus strand of CM038623.1, from coordinate 34,054,614 downwards.
GGCTAGTGATGGTAATTGAATGTGATTCAAATGAGCTGTTGTCACACAGAGGTGGTAAATGATCAAAATTCCAATCGTTTGAGATGAGCAGACCAGTACCTCCACCCCTACCAGTCAGGCGAGGGGTGTATGAGAAAGTGAAGTTAGTGGAGAGGGCGTGTGACATTTGATTTACGTATGTTAGTAATAGTAGGGATTTGAAAACGCATAGTGTAAGAGAGCTCACAAACAGAAAGATCAGATGAAAAGTTGTGTAGAAGAGAAAGGAAACAACAAGAAAATTAAATAAACAACAAGAAATGAATACTCAGATTTATACTATTAATACTAACAAATCACCACAGATCAGAAAAAGCATGTGACCAAACAAAGCTCTATATAAAGCGTCATAACAGTTATATCTTCTGATCTAATCTCATCTAAATTACTTTGTGTCAATGAGACCACAACTCATGTCATGTGTAATCCCGGTCAACGGATTCACATTTTGATCAATAATTGTACTGTTCTCGCTGAGGTGTAACAACTCCAACTAAACAGTGAGCTAAACTCTCTCTATTCATGAACATGAAGAAATCCGAAATTCTTTGTATGCAGATTTATTTTCTTCACATTGTACTGAATCCATACATATGAGATGAGTGATGAGAAATGAGAGAGTGAAACTAGAAAACAAACAGCAAAATACTGTAATTAGCTAAGCCACATAGCTTTCATGAACATTACTTTTACAGCACAAAATCAAATGCTTAAAAGTTAACTTAGTCAGAACAAAGATTATATACATACAAGCGATGCTTCTGCCGGGGAATCAACGGGTAAGATTAATTTTCTCTGATGAAATGACTGTCTGCATTTTTTAACCAGTCTGCCGTTTCTATTGCGTTTCTTATGTGTGTTTCCTACTTCCTGTTTTAGCTCAGTTAACAAACGTCAAAATAAGAGTCTGCATGAAACTGAAAATATACCAAATTAAAAGCATAAAAATTAAACTTAAATGCCTGAAGGGCAGAACACTCCCCGTCTGACCTTAAAGGTCACTATTAACTATCAAATGTCTCTGAATCATCAATCTTTGGGCAGAAGAAGAATTACTTCTGACACTGGTCTCAAGAACACCTTCACAGAACCTTGATCTGATGTCCTGAGCTCCACCTTCCTTACTTTGCTGTCTCTCCCAGGGAAGACCGCTGTGATCCTTGCCATAGGCCACGCGTTACGTGCAGCTTGACTGTCCTTCAGGAGCACAATGTCCCCTTCTTTCAGGTCCCGTTGAGAATCTCTCCATTTCTGGCGGACTTGCAGGGTGGGGAGGAACTCCTGACGCCAGCGACGCCAGAATCTGTCAGCGAGAGCTTGGACTTGTTTCCATTGTCTGCTGAGAAGATCCTTGTCTGTGAAGTCTCCGTGCGGTGGGGCAACCCCAACCTTCTGGGTAAGTATCATTGCAGGAGACAATATGAACGGTGACTCTGGATCAGTGGAGACTGGAACGAGAGGCCTGCCATTGATTATCGCAGTCACTTCCATCATGAGTGTGCACAGGACGTCGTGGGTAAGTTGGATGTTCTCTTGAAGCAGGATTGCATCGAGGATCCGTCTTGATAGGCCTATCATACGTTCCCATGATCCTCCCATATGGGACGCATGAGGAGGATTAAACACCCATGAGCACCCTTGTTGACTCAAGAAGTTCTGCACTTTGAAGTCAGGTTGTTGTTGGCTTAATCCCAGTTCCTTTGCAGCAGCCACAAAGTTTGTTCCGCAGTCCGATCTTATCTGCTTTGCAGGTCCCCGTATGGCAAAGAACCGTCTCAATGCATTGATGCAACTGGACGTGTCTAGGGAGTCGATGATCTCAATGTGCACAGCTCGGGAGCTCATACAGCAGAAGAGCATCGCCCATCTTTTACTTTTGGCCTGTCCACCTCGTGTACGCCTGGAGACGATTTGCCATGGTCCAAACACATCCACTCCTACATAGGTGAAGGGTGGACATGTGTGCAAGCGTTCTGGAGGCAAGTCTGCCATAAGTTGTTCCTCTGTTCTTCGGCGTAACTTTCGGCACACTACACATTTGTGCAAGACAGAGGCAATAAGCCGTTTTCCACCTATGATCCAGAAGCCCGCTGCTCTCAAGGCCCCTTCTGTGAAGTGGCGGCCTTGATGCTTTACCTCTTCATGATACTGTCGCACCAACAGCAGAGAAACGTGGCTGGTCTTGGGCAAGATGATGGGTTTTTTTTCCTGAGGGCTCAAGTCAGCGTGTTTTAATCTGCCACCAACATTTACATTTACATTTATTCATTTAGCTGACGCTTTTATCCAAAGCGACTTACAATTGCTATATATGTCAGAGGTCGCACGCCTCTGGAGCAACTAGGGGTTAAGTGTCTTGCTCAGGGACACATTGGTGTCTCACAGTGGATTCGAACCCGGGTCTCTCACACCAAAGGCATGTGTCTTATCCATTGCGCCACCACCACCCCCAACACAAATCAGATCACCTTCAAGAACAGGTCTGAGCTTGTGAAGAGAACTGTCCTTGGTTACAGCTTGTCCAAGCTCAAGAACTGCGAGCTCTTTTGCATAAACATCTTCCTGTGCTGCTCTGATGATGATGTGTCTCGCCTGAGACAACTCATCCGGAGTACGTGGGAGGTTGCAGTGATGCCATCCTTTACATTCACTGGACTTGTTGTGTCTGTAAGCGCCGGCTATGTGGATGAGTAGGGCAATAGCCCTGGTGAGGGAGCGCATACATGAAAAGCGCTGAAACCTCGTGGTGGTAAGGCCTCGGTTTTGAGTCTGAGTAAGAAAACTACTCACTTCAGGTCGTATTTCCAAGTCTGATTCTTGGTTGACAAGTTCAAACGTCCAGCTTGTCTCTGTGTCAGATGGATTTGGTTTGTGTAAAAAGGCTGGTCCAGTGAACCACATAGTCTTTGTCAGTTGGGACGCAGGAACTGACCTGGATGCGTGGTCAGCCGGGTTGTCCTCTGTGTTGACGTAGAACCATTGGTTAGGTCTTGTGGATTGACGAATTCGTCGGACTCGATTGTGAACGTAGACGTAGAAGCGTCTTGTCTGATTGTAAATGTATCCAAGCACAACCTTGCTGTCACAATAGAACTTGATCTCATCCAGCTTCAGGTCCAGTTCATCTTGGATGAGTTCGGCGACTTCCACGGCTAGTACTGCGGCACACAATTCCAACCGAGGAATGGTAGGTTCGGACTGTGGTGCCAGCTTAGCCTTCCCTAAAATGAATCCTACTTCGACTTGTCCCTCAGCTTGAATGGTCCTGAGATATGCCACAACTCCAATGGCTTTTGTGGACGTGTCGGAGAACACACATAGCTCTGTGTGTACAGCATTGGAAAGTGACGTTGCTGTGTATGAACGTGGGATATGCAGCTTACTTAAGTCATGGAGTGACTCACGCCATGCTTCCCATTTCTTCAACTTTTGTTCTGGAAGAGGAGCATCCCAGTCACATGTGTTGACACTGAGTTCCCTCAAGAGACTTTTGCCTTCAATAATCACCGGTGCGACCATGCCTAAAGGATCGAAGACACTATTCACTGTTGACAGAACTCCCCTGCGAGTGAAGGGTTTCTTGTGCTCTGAGACTGTGAATGTGAAAGTGTCTGTCGTTGTCTCCCACAGCAGTGTAGCGTCAATGCCTCTAGTTTAGGGAATTTATTAGCTCAAATGAGAGCAAATATTCATAAGATATGAATATGCATATGCCGTTTACACGAATTAAATTATTCCAAAAAGGGAATATGTCAGACCTCAACGTATATCAATAATTTCCACGATTACTCGTAGAATTTACTGCTATAAGTAGGTAGAATTATATTTTAGTTGGGGGAAATTTAGATAGAGGTTAATTCTCATTTATCATACAACCATCCGTCCGGCGGATCGGATGCACGATTTCTGAACAGAAACCTATTGTCTCCAACACGACAAATAATTTTCCTGTGGCCACAAAGGAATGATTATTTTCGTGTCTTAGACAACTTAGATTGTTTGATAGTAAAATAAAGGGTAGAGCTTGGTAGGCAATCACACTTTCAGGGATTTCAGTAATGAAACAATATGAGACAGATTCAATTCACAAAGATTATAGGATTTTTAATCAAACGACTAAGATTACAGGTACTATTTCAATCACGCAAGAGTAAATATGCATAACAAACAAATAATATAAACAATCGCAAATAAAACATAAAATAAAACAAAATATATGAGAGGGAAAGAGAAAGTGAGAGAGTTTAAAGGAGAGAGTTTAAATGAGAGAGTTTAAAGTGTGTGTGTAAGATGGTAGCGTGAAAAGGGAGGTGTGTGTGTGGTTTTTAAAGCACGTGTGTATGTTTTCCTAGGAACGCGTGCGTGTATGTGTGTGCGTGTTGGTTTGAGAGCACGTGTGGGGTGTAAGTGTGTGTGTGTGAGGATAAGTGTGTGCGTAAAGAATGAATGAGAGAATTCAGAGAAAGGCACAGACAGTTTACAACATTCCTTCACACCGAGACCCCAACAGTTTCTAGTAATTATTAGACAACTTGAACAGCATTTCTTTCGGATTGCGAATTTAAGAATGTATGGTTTTACTTTACTTGTCCTTGCTTATTTAGGCCCTCGTTTCGTGCGTCTGTCGTGTACAAAAGGAGCCTGGAACACGTGGTCTGGTGCGTCGTCACGGCGGAGGTTGTTGCTATGGAAACTCAGAGCGTTCAACTTAGCCAAAGAGGATTTAGCCTTAAGTTGGTTTTCTTTGGTTTGTAAGAAATTATCAAACTGAGATAAACTATCAAGAAAAGAAAGACTTAGAATAGAAAACGAAAATAAAAACAAAGAAGGTTTCTTGGAAGAAGGAAGGAGGCGGGTCTCTCTCTCTCTCTGGCGAACTGCTACCAACATAGAGAGGACGCGCCGTGTTTTGAAGGAGCTAAGCCTCCGCCTTCTGGCGTACGTGATCCAATCGTCTGTTACGACGTGTTGTTGCCACCTCCTTACATTTCGCAGAGCTATACGCCCCTTCCGATTATGTATTAAACTAATAAATTCGGTTATAACCCTTGATAGCCCGGGATTAATGAAAGAAAGCATAATTTTATACATTGAGTTAAGGATTCAACACCGTAGGTTCTTCCTGAAACCAATGGTACCGCGAGTGATGATTCTGTGATCTGAGGATACATAGATACATGATTTCTCGTGATTACAGGCGCATCACACTAATTACATCCCACTAAAGCTTCATAGGTATATCAGCGTGGTTACAGGGATCATACACACAGCCGCGGGGTTGAGAGGCTATGTGTGTGCGTTTTTAGAAATGATGCAATTAACATGGTTTGGACATTTGTTCGGATAGAGTCTTGTTGTTCTGAGGTGTAAATCAGTGTCTAAGAGATCCCTAGGGGGTTCTTTCGAGATTGCTCTATTGGTCAGCGGATGTTCGCCAAACAGTAAAACAGAGGGTTTTGTTGATTCAGAAGTAAGAGATCTGGGTTTTCAGATAGGCAGTCAATGAGTTACGCCGTTTGTCGGCGCCGTTTGTCGGCGCCATTTGGTCTGCACGTCCTGCGCGGCGAAGATTTAAGACAATGGAGGTGTCTGTAAATGGGGATTCCAGTAAGTTGATTAGGTCCCAGACTAGAGAGGGGGTTTGATCACAGGGTAATCTCAGTAATTTAATCAATACGCAAACCGGGTGACCTGCCTTTTGTTACAGCAGTCCCAAACTGCGTTGCACTGGTGTAGCTTCACCACTTAGGTCAAGGTCTTTCAGAACTGCTCTGTCCTCTGGTGCAAAGGCCTGAAGGACAGCTTCACTGTTTGAGGCAAACTTGTGAAGCCTCAGGTTCGATTCACTGAGAGAGGTCTGCGTTCTCTGTAGCAAACTGATGGCTTCAGCTTCAGTTGGCACACTGATGAGCCCATCATCTACATAAAAATGATGTTCAACAAACTGGACCGTGTCTTCTCCGTATTTGTGTGCACCTTCATGGATGGCTCTCCTTAGTCCGTAGATGGCTATGGATGGTGACGGACTGTTGCCGAAAACATGGACCCTCATCCTGTAGTCGATAATGTCCTTAGACATGTCATTGTCTCTGTACCACAAAAACCTCAGGTAGTTCCTGTGGTCTTTGCGGACAAGAAAGCAGTGGAACATCTGCTGTATGTCAGCGATCACTGCTACCTGTTCCTTGCGGAAGCGGATCAGCACCCCAATGAGTGAGTTATTGAGGTCTGGGCCTGACAGAAGAACACCATTTAGAGATGTGCCGAAGTACTTTGCGCTGGAGTCAAACACCACGCGGATGCTTCCAGGAATTTGCGGGTGGTAAACTCCGAAAGTAGGCAGGTACCAACACTCTTCATTCTCCTCCAGTGGAGGAGCCACTTCTGCATGTCTGTTGTCAAATATTTTCTTCATGAATTCTAGAAACTGGTCTCTCATCTCAGTTTTTCTCCGCAGCGTTTTCTCCAGAGAGGCAAAGCGAGTGAACACCTGTTCGCGGTTGTTGGACAAGCGTTGACGGGGAACTCTAAAGGGGAGAGGAGCGACCCAGTTGTTTGACGTGTCTCTATACATTTCTTGGTCCATGATTTCCAAAAAGATTGTGTCCTCCATGGACTGGGCGGGTTTGTTGTCGGACTCAGTCTCGCTGAAGACATGTAGTCCAAGGGCCTCCAACGATGCCTTGTGTGGTTTGTTCTTCTTCTCCTTGCCATGGGACACATCTTCAGTCAGCTTCATGAAGCCTTTACATGGTCTGAGAATAGAGGGTCGGCCATTATCCAGCACACTTGTCTTGAATGCACTCACATCTGGTTTGTGTGCATTTCCTAGGCACACGTCTCCTACCAAGACCCATCCCAAATCCAGTCTTTGTGCAAAGGGGGCGTCGTGAGGTCCGCTCACTTGCTGTCGGACTTTATGGACTCTCACAATGTCTCTGCCTAGCAAGAGGAGGATTTCCGCCTTGGGGTCGAGTTCTGGTATGTGTGCTGCTACACTTCGTAGGTGTGGATGGTGACGGGCTGCATCAGGCGTCGGTATTTCAGAGCGATCAATGAGAATGTCATTACACTCAATTAACGGTGGTAGCAATAGGCTAGTCTGCCCATCATTCGACCTGGAATGGTTGGCCCTTGATGTTGAAAAGCTCGAAGAAATCTGAACGCACCAGTGAACGGTTACTTTGATCATCCAAAATAACGTACATGTTGATTGCCTTTTCACGTTGACCTTGAGGGTATATTCGTACCAGACAGATCTTCGAGCAGGATCTTGCTGTACGATCTGGACCACATACCTGGGTGCAGTGTGAGGAGATGGCTGTGCTGTCACTAGCATGTTCCTCTTCCTCCCCGCCATTGTCTGGTGGGGGTGTAGGCCTTCTGTAGACTTGAGGTGGTGGACCTGGATGCATAGCAGCATGATGTCGTTCGCTGTCGCACTCCAGGCACTTTACTGCTGCTTTACAGTCTCTTGCAAGATGACTAGCTGATATGCAGCACTTGAAACAAATTCCATTCTCCTTGAGAATGCTCTTTCTTTCTTCAAGAGTCTTCCCTCTAAATACTCTGCATTTCCTTAGCGAATGTGGTTTGTTGTGAATGGGGCAGTTTTTCTCTGGCCCACCGGGCTTTCTCTCAGGTGAGTTCGCAGGTGGGTCTTTACCTGAAGAGATGTCTGTCTTGTGAACGGATATTTTTCTTCCATAATTATTTGAGACTACCTTGTCTGACTTCAGTCCATTGTTACTGGCGTATAGAAGGATGAAACTGAGATCATTCCTCCGGCGTGCTTCGTCGCAGATGTAATCGGCAAAGTAATCGAATGGGGGGAAGTAGCCGTTGTTATCTTCTTTAAATTTTGAGCCAACTGAGAGCCATTTCTCCTGTAGCCCATGAGGGAGTTTCTCCACGATGGGCACAATGCCTCTGGCAGTATCCAGGTAGGCCAATCCTGTGAGGTAACCTTCTTCTCTGGCACCCTGGATTTCCATAAGAAGATCGCCTAAGTCTCTCAGCTTCCCGTAATCTTTGGTTGATATTCTTGGGAATTCATCCAATCTCTTAAAAAGAGACTTCTCCATTACTTCAGGCGCAGCGTAGCACTCTTGGAGGCGATCCCAGGCCTTTTTAAGCGCTACATCTGGGTTCCCGACATGTACAGAGCGAATCCTTTTGATGTGTTTCACAGACTCTGGTCCGAGCCATTTAATCAGCAAATCTAACATCTCAGTGGAGGTGAGTCCTAAGCCTGTAGCAGCATTGCTAAATGATGACTGCCATGCTAAATAATTTTCAGGTTTATCAACAAATCGGTAGAGACTTGTACTCACTAAATCACGACGAGCCAGGTATCGTGCCAGGTGTTCTGTTTCAGGTGTCACGCTTGGGTTGGATGGTGCATACACAGGCACGTATGATGGCGCTATTGCTTTAAGTGGTGATTTGTGAGGATGATATGTTGTCTTGGGTTTTGCGGGGTGTCCGTTGTCTCTAGCAGGTGTTGTGTGAAGTCCACCGTCTCTAATGGGTGCTGTATGATGTCCATCATATCTTACCAGACCTGTATGACCTCTATTAAGTGGTGTGCTGATGTGGGTTACATCCCTGAATTTAGCATGGTTGCTGAAGAATGGCTTTGTCAGCACTGTGTTATACTCAGATGGTCTGTTATGGATTTCAACCTTTTCTTGCCCATCCACTAACTGTAAGTTGCGTTCTGCTGGAGGATTCCATGTGACGTAGCTCCCTTCTGAGAATGTTGCCTCAGGTAATGTTGCATGGGCAGATGGTTGAGTTCGTGGTACGTTGTGTTCAGCTTGTGCTTCAACATATTCATTAGTGCGTGTTACAATTTCATTTTGTAAATTTGTTTGAGAAGATACATCGGTCTTGATTGAACCTTCTAGATCTAGTTCGGCTGCTTCTAATGCCTCGGCTTGGGCGATAGCTGCGGCTGCCTCTCTTTGAAGTTCAAGTGCGCCTAGATTGGCTTCCAGCTTTGCTTTTCCTAATTGTAACTCTGCTTCTTTCTCTGCCCTTTGTACCTTCAGTTCTGCTTCTTTCTCAGCAAACGCTGCTCGTGCCTTTGCCGCCTCTGCTTTAGCGCGCGCCCTTACTGCTGCACTCGACGCTGATGAGTGAGAGCTCCTTGATTTTCTTGTGCGCGCAGATGCATTGTCAGTCCTTTCTGATTCCATTTTACTCATCTTGCTTCTCAAGACGTTGAAAACTCCAGCTGGATTACGCTTTTTCACTGTACTGTTCTCGCTGAGGTGTAACAACTCCAACTAAACAGTGAGCTAAACTCTCTCTATTCATGAACATGAAGAAATCCGAAATTCTTTGTATGCAGATTTATTTTCTTCACATTGTACTGAATCCATACATATGAGATGAGTGATGAGAAATGAGAGAGTGAAACTAGAAAACAAAAGCCACATAGCTTTCATGAACATTACTTTTACAGCACAAAATCAAATGCTTAAAAGTGAACTTAGTCAGAACAAAGATTATATACATACAAGCGATGCTTCTGCCGGGGAATCAGCGGGCAAGATGAATTTTCTCTGATGAAATGACTGTCTGCATTTTTTAACCAGTCTGCCGTTTCTATTGCGTTTCTTACATAGACAGTATAAGAAGTGGACAGAGCCATCTCATTGGAACTCAATTGAGACAAGTGAAGCCCATTTTTAGCGATTTTTTAGGACTTCCGTTCCTGACGCGCAGACTCAAACCGAGCTTGATGACGTAGATGTGACGTGAGCAACCCGTCTGTCTTCTAGTAGCTGTGCCGAGAGAAATCTGAAACATTCCCTTCCGAATCTCGCAGAGACGGAGAGCGTGAGTAGGAGGTGTCCACGAGCTAGGAGCAGGAGAAACTTTTGCTAGGTATTCTGATTAATTATTTTGTCATTGTGCCTCCACGTGTCCCCGATTGCTCGCGAGCTTCTCCTCCTGTCCATACGGTAATCTCTCTACTGTGCGACAGAGAGTCGCGTGGTTATGACGCAATCGTTAGCCTACTTTTACAAAAACTGCTTCTACGGGGCCATAACATAAGCTACAAGGTAATGGAGCATTTTATACATTGTCGTGTTTCTTTAGAAATAAATAATGGACAAATGGAGTCTTTAAACGCCTCAGATGTGAAGTTATTCGCTGTCAAAGTGACGCCAAAATGAATGGGAGTCAATGGGATGCTAACAGCAGGTGAAGTTCTGCTACAAGATGGTGGCACGCGGCCAGCTTCAACTTCCGGTCGACTTCCTTCCCGCTTGGTTTCTTATGTGTGTTTCCTACTTCCTGTTTTAGCTCAGTTAACAAACGTCAAAATAAGAGTCTGCATGAAACTGAAAATATACCAAATTAAAAGCATAAAATTGAAACTTAAATGCCTGAAGGGCAGAACAATAATATAAAATATACAAGTATGTGATCATAATTAATTGATGTGAGTAGTTAAAAAAATATTTTGGTTGTTCTCTTTTTTAAAAGTTTTTTATAGGGAAGTATAGTGTTAAATCATTTAAAGGGCCCCTATTATGGTATTTTAAAGTTTCCTAATGTTGTTGTGGAGTCTCCTACAACATGTTTACATGCATCAAAGGTAAAAAAAAACTGTTTAATTTCCTCATAATATACATTTGCACATCATCACATTTTCATTGATTCTAAAACGACTTGTGAGATCTCAATCAATCAATCTCTATAAATTCCTCCTTTCCGCGAACTACTCTGCTCTGATTAGGCAGACAACTCAGTCTGTTGTGACTGGCCTACCATGTACAGCGCGTCAAAAACAAAAACGCCCATTGCCACAACGTCAGCTGTCCTGAGGCTTCCCTACACTGTAAACTAAACACAGTAACGAACAATGACGTCAATTTGACCATATCAATGCGAGCGAGAGTCCGATGACGAAACATTGGAAGAACTATTCATTCAACCCGAACCTCCATCACAAGGACGACTCGAGCAGGGCTCAGTGTTTCTCAGTGATACACTACTCAGTTTGAGGTACATTGAATGAGATGTTGCAACTGTAATTCCTCATCATCAGCATTAACAAGTGCATGTCCATCAACAAACCGATTATTTTACTTGTACTAATTTATTTACCGAGTATTTTTCTAATATATTGCGGTGAATACGTGGAAACTGTATCAACAACAGTGCATGTATACATTAGCCGAGCTCTAGAGTGAATGATCTGATGTAACATAAACGTTGGTAAAACAAATATTTCCTCAAAGTAGTGTGAATGACTGACAATCTGCATTAATAGACACAGTTATAGGTAATAGTGGTCCACAACTGATTAGCAGAAGTATTTCAGTAAGACAGTGATAACGTGAGTTAGCCAGTTAGCAGGAGACCTACACAATATAAAACTCAAAACTACATTATTTGAACACCATCTTCCAAGAGTAAAAACGGTTTGCGAATCCTGCATTGAACTCCAAGATTTGAGAAGCAGTCGTCAGTAAAATAAAGGGAACACAGCAAAAGTTTAGGATTATACTGCTGTAATATCGTGGTAAAGATGAATTTTAACCACTAATTCTTCACATGCTCGTCCTTGGGCAGTGAATAAAAAACTGGCTTTACCTTCACATTATAGAGCACAGCGCCGTCTTCTCGACATGATGCTATCAACAGGAATCAGCTGTTGGTTTGAGGTTCAAGTTTTCCCTGGTGTCTGCGTGCAATAAGTGGGCGGGCAATATACTAATATTTCTAATGTTATACTAATGTCTTGACGTCACAACGAAACGGCTTATGACTCATTTGAAAAACGATTAATTTAATTGACTCAGAGTCGACTCTTACTTTTGAAAGACAATAACTTTATATACGGTGCACTTTCAGATTTAAAACTTTGCAGGATGTTTTCATTCACTTAGAGCTATGTTACACACTACATGAAAGGTCATTTTCAAAAATCCATAATAGGGGCCCTTTAAATAAATAATTCCTCCTCGATAATCATTTCCCTTTTAAAACACCAGATGGGGTCGCGAAGCGGCAATTTTTTTCAAACCAGCTGTTCCGACCTTCCGATACTGCATGACGTTCGAAGCTTCAAACATCAATCAATCACGTGGTACTGTCATTTCGATTCAAGCATCAGTACAGCGTGTGATACAATAGTGCTTTGAAAAAATCATCGGAGCATCAGAGCCCCGGTATCAACAGTCCCACCACTAATTTCTGCTACCACTGCCAGATCCCTACCTCCACTCACCAGGTTTACTCTCTCTCCCTCCCCTGTCATCGTGAAGTTACATCACCAGATGTTCATCTGTGAATTCGCATATCTCATTGTCCTTGGAGTGTATTCATTTCTACCTCCACTCACCAGTGTCGCTGTTTGGATCTGCTCTGCTGTTTGCTCTGGATATCCTTTACGCCCCCTGTTGGGCTGACGTAGCACTCCCTCGTACCTGGCCGGAATCATCCCTGTCCCCCCCCCTTCTGACTGTGGATTCACTATTCCTCCCTGTGTTTTTGTGTGCTCTTGTCATTCAATAAAATACTGTTATTCCTGCAACTGATTCCTGCTCTTTTACCACCCTGACAGGGGAAGCACAATAATGCAACCCATGAACTTTCATGGGTCGGATAGAGACTCCCCTTCTACTCATAAGGAAAGTGCAGTATAAATACGGTATTGTTCCCCTGGATTCAGATGAATGTGATTCTAGTTCAAGGGCAAATATCCTATCCACAATACTAAAGAGGCGATGAAGAAGTGGGACGTGAGAAGCAATATTGGCCATCTTCATCTACATTGACCTATTAGCAATATGTAAATTCGGCACAAGCCTACAACATTAGAACGGCAACCGATGAAGGAGTGAGATGCGAGAAGCGGTATTGCCCATCATCCTCCTTTGAGTCTACCTATCGATTGTATGCGAGTCTCGCTGAGCATACCATCTTAAACACGGTATTGCCCATTGATGCGAGGGGGGCATGGTTGAGAGAGTGCGCAAACGCAACCACGCAGCATTGCCCATCTTCTTCAACTACACTATATTGCCAAAAGTATTGGGAGACCCCTCCAAATCATTGAATTCAGGTGTTCCAATCACTTCCATGGCCACAGTTGTTTAAAATCAAGCACCTAGGCAAACTGCTTCTACAAACATTTGTGAAAGAATGGGTCGCTCTCAGGAGCTCAATGAATTCAAGCGTGGTACCGTGATAAGTTGCCACCTTTAAGTAAGTAAGTAAGTAAGTAAGTAAAACTTTATTGTCCCACGAAGGGAAATTTGTCTTGGGCCATCACCCATGCCGCCGTCAGTATACAATTAACATACAACAAATTAACAAACCAGACAATATTAATAATATAAATTGCATAAGTTACAGCCACTATTTAACATCTTTACAGACACTGGGATAAATGAGTTTTTGAATCTGTTCAATCTGCAGCGAGGAACTCTAAACCTCCTCCCAGAAGGCAGCAACTCGTACTCTGTGTACAGGATATGCGACGGATCGCACACAATCTTTTTAGCTTGCGTTAAAGTAGCCTGTTCATAGAGAGTCTGCAATGATGTCTGTTCTTTCACTCCAATAATTTTCCAAGCAGTGTGGATCATCCGTAACAGTTTAGTTCTACGTGCTACGGACAGATTACCAAACCAGACTATAATGCTATATCTAATTAAACTCTCGAAGACTGCCTGATAAAAAATTATCATAAACCTTTGATCCACACCATAAAGTCTAAGACGCCGTAAAAAGTGCAACTGTTGTTGTAATCTACTGCAAAGATTATCTACATGGATATTCCATGTCAGTAAATTAGCAAAAGAGACACCAAGATATTTATGTGAAGGGACCTGTATGATGGTTTCATTGTGGATAATCACAGGCCTGTGATCACCAACTCCTCTAGGGTCGAACACCATTTCATTTGTCTTATTGACATTCAGAGCTAGGTGGTTATCCTCGCACCAATTCACAAACTGTTCAATCTCTGAAAGATATTCAGACAAGTCCTCTGTCTTTTTCAGTAAACCTAAAATTGCAGTATCATCTGAGAACTTAATGATGTGGTTATTAGAATAACGCCTTCTGCAATCATCTGTATACAAAGTGAACAAAACTGGTGAGCTAACACAGCCCTGAGGGGCTCCTGTGCTTAACGTTCTGAATTCAGATAGTGTACCATTAACACTAACCTGCTGCCTGCGATTGGTCAAAAAAGAATAATACCATTTTATAATAAGTGGATTAACTTTAAAATCATTCAACCTTGCAATTAAAAGATGTGGTTGCAACATATTAAAAGCTGAGCTAAAATCTACAAATAAAAGACGTGCATACGAGCTAGGATCCTCTAAATGCCTATTTATAAAATGTGTTATAGCTATAACAGCATCATCTGTACTTCTATTGCTCCTATAAGCAAACTGAAATTGGTCTGATAGACCACTCACGTCTGTTTTTACAAAATTAATCATAATTTTCTCCAAACACTTCATTATTATTGAAGTAAGTGCTACTGGACGATAATCATTATTCTCCTTACAGCTAGCCTTTTTTGGGACAGGGATAATAGTGGAGCTCTTCCACATAGAGGGAACTGTATGCGTGTCTATAGATTTCTGATAAATAGGGCACCAGGCTTCGGCCAGCTCACTACTACAAGATTTTAGTAACCGCCCAGAGATGCCGTCCGGCCCAGAAGCCTTGTTAGGACAGACCTGTGAAAACAGTCTCTCCACCATGTTCTGGTCAATAATTGTTTTAGGATTATCCAATATAGACAAGGCATCCAGTGCATTTACCTGCTCCTGTGAGAAGTCTCTTACATCAAATCTACAATAAAAGTCGTTCAACTCATTTGACTTTGCCCCCTCATCTATCACATTGATAGATCTTTTGGCTGGAGCCATGTTTGTCATATATTTCATAGAATCCCATAATTTTTTGGTATTCATAGTCAAACAATGGGCCTCAAATTTCTCCCTCTCCTTTCTCCTAGCTTTCCTTAGTTTATAATTCAGTTCCTTCTGTACATCTTTCATAGCTGCAAGGTCTCCTCTCCTAAAAGCCTTTTTTTTTCTGTACTATGCACTCCTTAATTTCCTTAGAGATATAAGATTTATTGTTTGGATATATAGTTATTATTTTTTGATATAACACATTACCTTTACAGAAAAGTATATAATCTGTCATAGTCTCTACGGCCTCCTCTAGATCCAAACTTTGAAAGATGTTCCAGTCAGTGCAAGAGAAGCATCCTTTTAACGTTTCAATTCCATCATCATTCCACACATATACAGTTTTAGTTTGTGGTTTACTGCTCTTAAGCATGGACTTATATGTCGGAATTAAATGGACAGCATTATGATCAGAGGAGCCTAATGGCGATTTAACCTTAGCTGTATAGGCATTCTTAACATTCCCATAACATTTGTCCAAGATGTTTTTGCCTCTCGTATTACAGTCCACATATTGATGGAATCCAGCCAACACAGCTTCAAGTTTACAATGATTAAAATCCCCTAAAATGAAACAAGGTGCTTCAGGGGTACGACTTAATTGTCTATGAACACAGTCTGCTGTAAGTTTAGCTGCGTTTGCAGCATTCCCATTAGGTGGAATATAAACAGTACATATTAAAATGTTTCCGAATTCACGTGGAAGATAAAAAGGCCTAAGGCTTACACATACCAGTTCTATGTCGGAGTTACAGAGCCGCTCTCTCACGGAGAATTGCGAGCACCACTTTTGGTTAACGTAAACACAAATACCGCCCCCTTTGCTCTTGCCTGAGTTGTCGTTCCTATCAGAGCGTACCAGAGAGAAGTCTTCCAGGTCAACGAACGAGTCCGGCACGTCCTCTCGTAACCACGTCTCCGTGAACACAAGCAGGCATGAATCCCGGTATTCATGTCGAACTCTGGTATTGACTCTAAGCTCCTCAACTTTGCTTCTCAGGGAGCGGGTGTTGCAGAGAAGCATTGAGGGTAGTGGTGGTCTTTCTGCCCTTCTCCGTAATCTCTGCCTTACACCGCCACGTTTTCCCCTCTTCCGCGTCCGTATCCGACGGCTTTCCCCCACTGTTCTCGCCTGTAATTCCCTCGGTAGCTGGGGGGCGAGTGTGTGACTAGGCTGGAGCAGTAAAAGTTGGTCACGGGTATAGCACAGAACCGCCTCTGACATCAACAAGTCCTGATTCACCAGCATGGAATCGCATGTAATCAGCCATACGGCTAAAGTCAGCATCAGTCCTCTTAATAAAAACAGCATCGTGTACATCGTGTGCCCAGATTGAGCAGTGTAAAAAATAAAAAATAATAATAAATAAATAAATAATAAAAACAAACACAAGACAGCAGCACGAGGTAGCCCGGGTCGCAACAGAGCAGCGCCACCGGTTACATAGCAAAGCCCGGTGTAACTTTGCAATAAGTCCATTTGTGAAATGTCCTCACTACTAAATATTCCACGTTCAACTGTTAGTGGTATTATAACAAAGTGGAAGCAATTGAGAACAACAGCAACTCAGCCACGAAGTGGTAGGCCACGTAAAATCCCAGAGCGGGGTCAGCACATGCTGAAGCGCACAGTGCCCAGAAGTCGCCAACTTTCTTCAGAGTCAATAGCTACAGACCTCCAAACTTCATGTGGTCTTCAGATTAGCTCAAGAACAATGCGTAGACAGCTTCATGGAATGGGTTTCCATGGCCGAACAGCGGCATCCAAGCCTTACATCACCAAGTGCAATGCGAAGTGTCGGATGCAGTGGTGTAAAGCACACCACCACTGGACTCTAGGGCAGTGGAGATGTGTTCTCTGGAGTGACGAATCATACTTTTCTGTCTGGCAATCCAATGGACGAGTCTGGGTTTGGCGGTTGCCAGGAGAACGGTACTTGCCTGACTGCATTGTGCCAAGTTTAAAGTTTGTTGCTTCAAAGACACAGCATGCCTTGCTGAATTCACCTTACAATAAAACGAGGTTGATCGCGAATTAAAGAGCTCTGTATCTGCTAAATTGAAATTGTGTGTGGAAAACCTTTATACAATCAATAAAACTACAATATTTATAATTTAATAAGATAGGGCCTACATATGGACTTTTGGAGATTTTGAGATTTATCCTTAAAGCTACACTGTGTAATTTTTTTAGTTGATTCTTAACAAAAAACACTTAGTTCTTTAAAAAATATATGTGCTCATTAATGTATATTTACTTATTTCAAGTAATAAAGTATTCTCGTAAGTTTATAATCTGCCATTGAAAGTACATACGGGTGAGGGGTTCGAATGCCGGTCGCCATGTTGCCCCTCCATCTTGAAACTACATTAGCCAAAGAGGGACATACCTGTAAATTCAAGCTTCGCCTTTCGCGCTTTACACTCAGTGACACAGAGACGAATGCGAGGGGGAGATTACTCGCGACTGCCGGCAGATTTGAAAGATTGCTGATGGAGGATCACGCCTATTTTCGAGGACATGTAGCAGAGTCGCCAAGGAAGCGAAAGAGAGAATTAAAACTTCAACGCGACAGGCAAATCAGCAAGACCAAAGTCAATACTGGAGTAACTTTTCCCAGATGGAAAGAGCTCATGAGAAGCAAAGATTTTAAAACGGACGCCGAAGTTGCCTGCTTTCTTCTCGACAGGTAATTCAGCCTATTTGTGTAAATTCAAAGTTTTATAGTTGCTTGTCTAACCATAGCATGGTTGTGCATAACGCCAGAACGACCTCTAGTATAACTTGCGTTTTCCTCACGTCAATGGTGAAAAAGTATTGTTTACCTTGTAACATAAATCTGTGCTGCGACAGATCACAGGTGATAGTTTTAAAGGCGCAATTGGACGAAGTCGAACTGGAAACTATGTTAATCTTGGAATAATACGGCCACCGTAGGAGTTAAAACGCCCTCGAAATTGAAAGGAACAGAAACTAATATTCACTGGGTAGTCATATACAATTTCACCGCTAGATTGGGGAAAATATCACATAGTGTAGCTTTAAAAGAATTTTGCCTTTGCCTGCTCATCAGGCTGGCTATCCGACACTCTCCATATGAAAGACGGAACATTAACACCTATTGTCCTGCACCCCCACGATAAAGCAACTACTGCCTTCTCCAACCCCCCCACAGGCTAGTTTGAGACTGACTTAAAATAAAGAGTTTGCAATTCACACTTAAATCGCTATTCTAGACATTAGCAATAGGCTATTAAAGTGTTGATAATGAAGGAACTAAATAATTTAGGCTATGTAGTAATATTTCTGTCATATGTTTATTACTAAATATTTAATTATTTCAATAATTGAAGAATTAAAACGGTACTTCAGTTTGGGCCAGCTTTTTCCAAGCAAAACTAAATACAACCTTCAAACGCATGTTCATTTGTTGTCATGAACAAAATGTTCAACTCAATATTAAATTCCACAGTGATCTTTGAATCCTTACAACCAGCGTGCGATTTGTGAATAAAGTTTTAATTTTTTTTATCCAAATAAATCTCGAACCACAGTGCTTCGTGCTGCTGTTAACCCCCTGAGGTCGACGGTATCGCCGGCGATACCAGCTCGCTTTTTTTTATCAGTGTAAAATAAACTCATAAATACTCTGTTGACTTTGATTTTTCATAGGAGTTTCGTACATCAGTCGATTCTGTTAAATGTGTATTATTTTTGTGTATTGTAACGATCACCAGCTGGAGTGCCCTTGAGAGCCACCAGAGGGCACTCCACATAAGACTATGATCACTTCCTCACAAACTACATTTCCCATAACTCACTGCCCGGACTCATCAGCACTCATCTCATTCACCTGTGTCTTATCACCTTGTTTCACTCACACCATAAATACCTGGTTTTCACATTCACTCAGTGCGAAGTCTTGTTTAAGTGTTACACTGCAATTCTGAGCGTTTTCCCTGGTTTCATGTATTTTGGTTTTTGGATTTCTTGCCCTGTTCCCTGGATTACTCTTTTGCCTCTGGTCCCTGCCTGTTTTGTTTGTTTCTTTGTTTGGACTGCCTATCTGTGTATGACCCTTGCCTGTACACTGGATTACACCTCTGGATTGCCCTCAAATAAAGCTGCGTTTGGATCTCAACCCTCGTCTCGGAGCAGTTCGTGACATGTATACTCATAATAAAAACAAAGTGTTGAGCTTTTCGCCAAATAAAGAAAAATAAACACGAAGCGAGTTCTGCCTTCTCTCTGTCAGTGTAGTCCATTCTGAAACGCGTCCGAAAATGAACAATAACTCACCGAATACTTCTCACACAGACACGTGAGATATGTCTTTATGAAGCTTGAAATCTCTTCTTTTAAATGAAGTAATTTATATAAAAAAACAAATGTTTTCAACTCATGTAATCCGTTTGAAAGCAAGGAGAGGTACCGTTTTTCCTTCTGCCTCATTATCTCTATAATGAGTTGAGGCCGCCCCGCCCCCGGCGCTATTCAAATGGTAAATAGTTTAGGTGATCTAGTATGCATCGCATACGCCCCCCGATCAATGCCATAAAAACAGTTTCTTCATCAGACTTACTGATAGTTCATCGCGTTTTGAGTATGGCACGCTTCTCCAGTAAAGACGCCCTTCAGATGATTCTGGACAGCGAAGAAGTTGTTTCCTCAGAGGAAGATTGTAACTCAGACTACGAACGGCAGCATTTTGAAGAGCGAATTCCGCTGAGGACACAATTTCGGAGTAAGTTTTACTTAAAAGTCTTTTGTCTTTTATTTTTCGTGTTCGCATTTATGAGGAAAAAACAATATTACGTGACAGTTCTCCATTATGGACGCGAGCGCTCTGAAAGCGCACTAAAAGACTTTCAAACTTTCACAGAGACCTCAAAACAGAAACTACAAATCCTTTCTTTAAAACGAATTTCGTTTTGTATCAATTGTATCTTAATTTTAATATTTTTTTCATTAACAAATTTCCTGGATTTAAAGTAAATATAGGCTAGCAATCACAACATAAGGTGCTTGAACTGGAGATCATCATTAACCAGACCGTAGCCTACTCGCCTCACATGTCTAAAAAATGTGAAATATATTTACAGAAAGCTGGTTCTAAACAAAACCATCCAAAACAAAAAACTATGTAGCCTAATAAATGTGCATTTCTCCGGTGCGTTCACTAGCCTACTGCGAAGATCGCGAGTCAATAGCCTATCGTCAACTTCATCTTTGCCAGAAGTTAAATTTAAATTGCGTGTGTGAATGAATGATGATGTTTTAGCAAACTGTATTGCTATACTGAGGAAAGGAAAATTCGACTGAAATATGTTGAAATAAAATGTAGGCTATTTGTATAAGCAACGTATTAAACTGCAAATTAACAATATGCCCTAATATTTCATGAAAACAACGTTACAGTCAGGCGAAATATGAAAGACAACATCTTGTTGACTAGATTTGGGTACAGTTTTTACTGTAGAATATACTGCCACGTCAAATAAGCTTTTGTTTAGCAATTTATATCTATTTTTGTCAAAAATAAAGTCATCAACTAAGATGTTAGCTGTTCCAATGTTGACTATATTCAAACTAATGAATACATAGATAAAATGTAGGCCTATAATCATTTTTTTTTTACAAAGAAAGAGTACACTTGAAATATTGTTGAAATTGTAATTATTGTTGTAATTGTAACCTTTTTAATAAAATAGCAAAACATATTTACAAGATAGATGTAAGCAAAATCTTAAATGGTAAAGATAAGTCTTCTTCTAAATATATCTTTTGTCCTTGCATTGTGGCTCAGTCAGTTTCACACCTGAGTGAATGGCTCATCATTATGCAGAGTGGGTGGGACATTGTATTCTAAGGTGTAAACCACTCCTCGTTCACGCCCCCCTCGCATATTGGCTTTCCAAGCTAAACCTGTTTTACATCAATTTAAATCAATGTATGGTTTTATGTGAACGATAAAGCAAGACTATTTTCACATAATTTTGAAGAAAAAACTCTAGGCGAGGACATCCATTAGTCAAAAGTCTTATTGACACATATTTACTATGTGTTTTGTGGCCTTATTTCAGAAATTTTAGTTTTTAGTTTTTTCAATAACCACGCATAAACATTATTCTCTCAAAAATGAAAACATGTACATACACGTGGCTCACATATTATGGTAGCCCTGTTTGTGCTATATAGAGTGAATTTACACCTTTGCCATTAATATGTTTATATGCAACTGAAAAAAGCACAAATGTCAGGGCATGTCAGAACATCTCAAGGGCCCCAAAAACAGCCCAGACCCCACTAAAAAAAATGTATAGAATAATTATGAACTTAAATGAAACAATATCGCAACATTGACAAATACATTTATTAGATCTGTTTTTACAATTTAATTCAGGGCGATTTAGCCTAGATTTAATTAGAGCGAGATTTTCACCCTTTCCTTGTCCTTTCCTCATTGGGAAGCGCTCACATGATAGCTAAACATGTTTGAGTAGATCCTCTTCATATGGATTACATAATCAGGCTTTAGACATAAATCTAAATCAATAGTGACTGAGCTGAGGCAAGTGGCTTTCGGTTAATTTTTGTGACACGCAGTTCCCGGAGACAGAGACGACAGACAAACTTGTCGTTAACCTAATATGAATAAAAGTTTACAGTTTTGAACGATGTAGGCTATACTCTACTCGTATCTGTATGACCGAAAAACTACAGAGTAGCCTATTAATTTATTTTAGCTGTAAGAGTAAAATAAATCCAAATGAACACGCCGCCGCGTTTGTCGAACACTAATTCAACATGCCAGAATAAAACCTGGCTTTAGAACAATGCATAGCGCCACTCGTCGTGGTGTGCCAAAACACTTCATTATAAACTTCAATATTTCATTCAAAACAATCTCAAACCGCTTTGTGACATTTTGAAAAGCCGTGCATGCATTACTGCCACTGGAACCATGAACGTAACCGAATACTGGTTCTGATTTTATTGTTTGTCGTTTAAACGCGCCTGTTGCATATCTGTATTTTATATATTTTATATGGTTTATTGGTGAAGTAGCAATATATATATATATATATATATATAACAGAACTGCTTTTGAAATTACGATTGGAATTATTACAGGCTACAGATGTAAAGTCATTGCATAATATTTGTTCCTTAGTGTAAAATGGAAATGCATGGTAAATTTATTTTATAAATATAAGCAAAAAATTATGGTGTAACTATGGTGAGTTTTAGAACTAGACAAATCTCTCTGCATCAATAATAAAATGCATTAATAGGCTAATATAAAAATTACAATAGTCCAAGTTGGTTCGGGATTTGAACCCGTGTCATCTCGAAACGTAAGTTCTACCACTCGGCCATGACTTCACTCGTTGCGTAGTGCCCAAACGTTCCAATGTGTGTTCGCTCACACGAGCGAGCCGAGAAGCGCTCTTCATTCGTCTCATTCCTCGATAGAATAGTACAAATAATCAGCTTAATTCATTATTTACTTTTGTTTGTTATTTTTTGTTATTAAATTTGTGTGTGTGTGTGTGTGTGTGTGTGTGTGTGTGTGTGTGTGTGTGTGTGTGTGTGTGTGTGTGTGTGTGTGTTGTTTCGTCGCACTGCTCCCCGGGGAATAGGCTTGTCGCCCACCGACGTCTAGGCCTACAATATGAAATATAGGTTTTGTTATCGTCTCTATTTTTAATTTGTTATTCTATTTTTCTGGCCTTATAAAAATGTTCTATTCCGTTTGCCATAGTTGTAGTATTTCATCCTTACTGTAAATTGACATTAACCCCACTTAAGGCAATTGAAAAAAAATGCAGCAATTGCTGCTGTTTTGCACAATATCCCTTTGCGCCACCTGGCGGTCATTTCGCGAATGACTTTGAAATGCGACTGGTTTATTTTTGCCGCGGTGGCTGGCGCGGCGGTAATCCGATTGTTAAGTCTGACGTCACGCGTGACGTTTTGGGTCCAAGCGCTCCTCTCGTCCAGAAATAACAACGGTGGAACCTGTACATTTATTTACGATCACGTCCTTCTTAGTGAGGCACCCTTGGCGGTCAAAAAGGGTAAATTCCTTTAACACCAACAGAGTGGTTAGTGTAGCTCATCACTCAGGTGGCATAATTAAGGGTAGAGTCCAGGCATCAATGAAAAAGAAGATTTACGAGGTTAAAGTGAGTTAGCTCGGGACACGGGACACAGCACTGCGGCATTGTAAAAACACTCAATAATAACCAAAACACCAGCGAAAGCGGTAGGTAGGTAGAGAGGACCTGGACTTTGGACCCGGTAAGAGTATTGGTTACGTCACGACTTAACAACCGAATAGGCATTCTGGTTGAGTAGCCTACCATCTATATGAGATCTCCAGAGCCGCTCTGAGTCACTGAAGTTCAACCGCATTTTACAGTTTCATTTAAGAAAAACTATCATATCATAAGGGACTTTCGCACAGGAGGAACCTATTCATAGTTCTTAGAACTATTGGCAGAAGTACCCGGATTTTGGCATGTTCACACCGCAGGAACTAGGAACAATTTTAGTTCTAACTCCATTTGGAGGGACTAATTTAGCTCTTACTTCAGAGTAGGGTCTAAACCAGCACTATAGGAACTACCAGTGACGTTAGTATGCTGATTGGCCGAACGCACGAGAAACACCAGCACCCGCCATTTAAAATAAAAAAGCTGTGTAAACACACAGATTATAGACTATATATTTCCTCCAGAAACGAACTCTACGGACATGGAAAACAGTGATAGATGGGCCTCTTAACCTTTACACCAAGCAGAAAATCCAACGTAACTTTGAGGGGACCAAGCCAAACATGATTATGTATTTCTGCTCAGCTAGCAACACTGGACATCAACCACATGGCATACGCTAATACCTTTTCATATACTGTCTTTCTAACAGTTCTATCTAATAACGTAAACTAACACAGAGAATGCAAGCATTGTGTGCTCAGACTTTGGTGTTCTCAGCGCCGACAAAATAAAAGTCACAACAACAAGCTGTTGTGTTATGGGTAACAGTCTGTAGATGGCGCTGCGGAGGCGCGTCTGCCATTATGGACTGAAAGCTGCTGAAATCGTTAGCGCCAGTCAATGGCAAAATCAATGCCTCTTCTCTCACAAAAAGAAAAAAATACAAAAAAACGTCTCATACACAAATGCACACACAATAGATGGTGGTGTCTGATTAATTACTGAGATCTTGGCACCACTTCCATTTTAGTACTGTTTATAGTTCATGTGTGCACTTGCTAGATTGCACATCTTTTTTGTAGCCTACCTTTCCGCCTGTAATAGGACATTCATAGATTGTTTTTATTCTTGCCATTGAAACGTTCACTGTGTGCACTTTCACTGAAGATGTTGAAAAAACAAGTTGTTAATATTTTTGTGATATTCTATGTAAAAGATTAACTGTCTTTAGAAATGTTCATTTATAATTTTTTTTTTTTTTTTTTTTAAATCATATGGTGATGTTCACTGATTTCAAAATCAACATTTGAATAAATATCTTATTACTGTGTGTCTGCCTATATATTATTTCATGAATTTCTGTTATTCATATAACAAGGAAAATGCATAATAGAACATAAATATTGATAGATTAAAGGTTTGCAGTAATTTTATAATTGTATCTTTGCAAACCGTAAGTGGTAGGCTAATGAAGCCGATTCGGTGGGGGACATACCCTTACGAAAAAGTACTATAGGAATCTTATAGTATTTTGGGAGAAAATATTATAGTAATCTTATAGGAATACGAGCCGCTATAGTATTTCTATAGTAGTCTTATAGTCCTTTTGTCCCAAAATACTATTTCCCTAAGGGTAATTAGGCCATGCATAACCAACACATAAACGTAACATTTTCTGTCATTTAACGTCGGTCATCCTCATTAATGTATTTTAAATTGTTTTCATATTTAGATATGACGGCCAGAAAAAATTTAGTTATGTTAAGTTTTTGTTATGTTAAGTTGGTTCAGTGCCATTGACTCCCATTATTTTTCGGCGTTTTCCTTCAGTTTTCAGTCCATAATGGCGGCCGTGCCGTCACGTCATGGGGGCAACTGTTGCTATGGAGCGTTCTATTGAGTTTCGCCTCTTGGGCTTCTATACTCTTTGACGTCTGGTTTTCCGGCAAGATGGCGTACTGAGTAGTCACACTCGTCGAAGCTCCGGTGCTAAAGATACCTCCAAGTGGTAATTGAACTGTGATACCCTCAAAACGTGACGGTGGTTTTAGAAAATGCCAAAGGAACAAAAAAAGAAAGACAAAAACGACAAGAGGCCAAATGAAGAAGGAAAGGAGGGGAATTCCTCAACACTTGCTGAACATGATTACTGCGGGGCAGATATGGAGACGGAGAATGGCAGCGGAGGAAAGAGGAGTTTTGAGGATACGTCTGATTCTCCACCTCTAACTCCTTCGAAAGGTGAGCACCGGAGGAAATTGTCAAAACAGAGTCCAACTGCAACTGATATATTGAATGCCGTGCAAGCTCTTCACATAAGATTCGATCGACAAGATGACAAGATGGCGGACTTAAACAAAAAGCTTACCGACAACTCTGTGATGATAGCAAGTCTGGCAAAGTCTCTAGAATTTCAAGCTGGGGAAGTACAAGAATGCAAAGGAAAGATAGCCGGCCTGGAGAATGAGGCCCTTCTCCTGCGTAAAGAAGTTGATATGCTGAAAGAGAAAGCGAGAGAGAAGGACCGCTACTCCCGGAGATGGAATTTAAGGATTAAAGGATTGAAGGAGGCCATGGGAGAAGATATCAGGAATGCTGTCGTCAAACTCCTCGGTAGGATCGCTCCCGAATGGGCAGATGTTATGGAGCACTCTGTGGACACAGTGCATCGGCTTGGAAGACAGGAAGACGGGAGGAATCGTCAGGTGATTGTCCAATTCACCAGACGCCTACATCGTGACGGAATATGGAGAAAATCCAAGGAATCATCCATCTGCAAAACGGAAGGCATCCGTTTTGCTGAGGACCTGTCCAAGGAAGATCGCCTTGAAAGAGAGAAACTTTGGCCAAAGATTTCTCAGGCCAGAAACGCGGGACAAAAAGCATACTACAGAGGTGTGGTTATATCGACGGCCGCCGCATTCTTGCGGGTAACTGAAGAGATTTAAATGTGATAGTTTCACAAAACGGATTATTCTTCGTACGTTTTTTTTCTCCTTTGGTCTAAAATAGATAAGAGGGTTGGATTGATTTTAAGAATATAAGTTAGAGGTGTCTACACCACTTATTTCTGTTTAAAGAGAAAGCAGTATCTTTCTACTTCCCATTTGTATTCATTTTTACATATTTGTTTGCCTTGTTCTACTTGGTTCTGTTTTCTATTAATGTTGAGCACAAGTCTATCCTTCATATCTTTAAATGTAAGAGGTATTAGAGACAATATAAAAAGAAAAGCATTATTTTTGTTTTGTAAAGGGCTAAAAGCTCATTGCACTTTGTTTCAAGAAACACACTCTGTTGCTGCTGATGCCAAGTTTTGGTCAAACCAGTGGGGTGAAAAAATGTTATTCAGCCATGGCACTAATTATTCTGCCGGGGTGGCTATTTGCTTTAATGGATGTCCAGGAAATGTGGTGACTTCTCAGAGTGATGAGTCCGGTCACTGGTTGGCAGTAGTGCTAAATATTGAAGGTTCTTACTTGATTTTGGTTAATGTTTATGGCTATGCAGCACCCTCTCAAAATAAGATCATGCTTGAGAAAATATCTGATGTTTTATTTGAATTAAAACAGCAATACCATACCAGTAACATCTTATTAGGTGGGGATTTTAATCTAGTGCCCAATGAATGGCTGGATAGAAGTCCTCCCAGACACAATGTTGATCAGTGGAATCCAATAATCGGTGATTTCTTAAATTCTAATAGCTTAATCGACCTGTGGAGGGAAAGAAATTTACAGTCCACTCAATTCTCTTGGATAAAACCAAATGGGAATTATAAGTCCAGAATTGATTTGTGGTTAGGTACTTCAGATATATTTAACAGCAGCTCTGATATTTCTATTTCTACAGCTCCTTTAACTGATCACAGTGTTTTGGTCCTGCAGTTGAGTCCTGAAAACAAACCAACCTTAAAAAAGGATTATTGGAAATTGAATGCAGATCTTTTGAACTGTGACGAATTTGTAAGCACTGTTAAGGGTTTGATTAAAAAGATTTATAATGATGTCAGTATTGGTACATACATGAAAAGATGGGAATATCTAAAATATAAGATCAGAGAATTTGCCATTGCATTTGGTAAACAGAGAATTAAACAACAAAAGGAATATGAGTATAAATTGATCCAAGATATAAATAGCTACTCTACTAAGACTAATACCACAGAGATGGGAAAAAAAACTTTTTTAAATTTACATTCTCAATTAGACTTACTGTACAAGAAAAAAGCA
This sequence comes from Leuciscus idus, assembly GCA_021554675.1. Lineage (NCBI taxonomy): Eukaryota > Metazoa > Chordata > Actinopteri > Cypriniformes > Leuciscidae > Leuciscus > Leuciscus idus. The sequence continues at coordinate 34,027,157 of CM038623.1, read as the reverse complement.
CATGGAGCTTTCATTAGATCCAGAGCTAAGTGGTTGGAGGAAGGAGAGAAAAGTACCTCCTATTTTAGCAATTTAGAGAAAAGAAGGCAGGAAAAAAAATCTATAAATGCTCTAATTATTGACGGCCATGAATGTACAAAAGAAGTGATCATATCAGAAGAAATTTACAAATATTATTCTACATTGTATACCTCTGTGTACTCTTCTACTGACTCATCTAATTTTTTTAAGATATTGGAAAAACACATCCCAAAGATTGATTCCATCAGTAAAGATATTTGTGATTCTGACACAACTATTGATGATCTAGATAGAATGATTAAGAAATTAAAAACTGGCAAAGCTCCCGGTCAGGATGGTTTAACTGCTGCTTTTTACAAATTTTTCTGGGAGGACTTAAGAGACTTTCTATTTAAAGCCATAAACGACGTTATTAATAATGAGACGTTGACATCCACAATGAAGCAGGGTCTTATTATTCTTATTCCAAAAGCAGGGAAAGATAAGAGGATTGTAGATAATTTACGTCCAATTACTTTGCTAAACACTGATTATAAGATACTCTCTCATGTTATAGCAGACAGATTAAAGGAGGTTTTACCGCAAGTAATCAGTGAGACACAATCAGGTTTTCTAAAAAATCGATCTATTTATAACAATATTAGGCTTGTATTGGATCTACTAGATTATAATCACCTCATTAAAGATGACGGAGCTATTCTCTTTTTAGATTTCTACAAAGCGTTTGATACTGTTGAACATCCTTTTATTTTACAAGCTCTTAAATATTTTGGATTTGGCGATACATTTTTGAAATTAATTTCTACCCTCTATTATGACATCAATAGCTCAATTTCCTTGCCATTTGGGACTACACAACGTTTTATGATTAAAAGGGGTATTCGTCAAGGATGTCCCACATCACCGCTACTCTTTATTATAGTTGCTGAGCTTTTGGCAATATTCTTAAAACATAATCAAAATATAAAACCTTTGACTGTGATGGGAACTTCATTGATCATTAGTCAGCTAGCAGACGACACCACTCTTTTCCTAAAAGACATTTCACAAATTCCTCCTGCCTTGTCTGAGATTTCACTGTTCTCAAAAGCCTCGGGTTTGAATCTGAATAAAAATAAATGTGAAGTATTAACTATTCATGACCAGTCACAAGTGGCTGTAGCTAATATTCCGATCAAAACTGAAGTTAAGTATTTAGGAATTAGAATTTCCAAAGTAAAAAATTCTAGAGAACTTCTGAACATTGAAAATAATGTGACCAAATCTAAAACTATTTTGAATAGCTGGCTTCAGAGGGATCTTTCTATTTTTGGACGCATTCTCTTAACTAAAATGGAAAGTCTTTCCAGACTTATTTACCCTTCATATTGTTTACCGGTGTCGGACAATATGATGAAAAAAATCAATCAAAATCATTAAAATTTTATCTGGAAAAACAGATATCATTACATTAGGAAAAACGATATAGTGAAATCTCTTCAAGATGGAGGCTTAAATGTGATTGATTTTGAATCAATGAACGGTACCATTAAACTCAAATGGCTGCAGTCTTTTTTGAAAAATAGTAATGGTTTTTGGTTTTCTTTCCCCAAGATGATCTTTGAGAGTGTTGGCGGAATAGATTTTTTACTTAAATGTGATTTTGATATTTCTAAATTACCCCTCAAATTGGCTGATTTTCATAAACAGGCTCTCCAATACTGGAAGATGTTATACAAACATAACTTTTCGCCACATACAACTTCAACATGGAACAACAGATACATTTTGATTAATAGAAAGTCAATTTGTTATAAAGACTGGATGGATCAGGGAGTGTGGTCACTGTTACATTTATTTGACTGCAATGGTAACCTACTAGGACATAATGACTTTAGTGTTAAATACAACATTTTATGTTCTAGAACCAAATATGACAAAGTAATTAAGGCTATCCCTCCAGCACTAATTCAGTTAATTAAAGGGACATTACTGTATACATCACCTGAAGTACAAGTACCTAGTCTGTCTTTGGATGGTGTACAATTTGTTGACAAAAAATGTAATAACAAATTGTTAAGGTCTCTCCTTACAGCTACTTACTTTCCAGCTCAACTAAAGAGGCATTTTCTTCTCAAGAGTTTCACTCCGAAAGCCATTTCAAAGATAAGAACTAGTTATCTCTCTTATCCAGTCTCACCGAAAGTTAAGGAAATTCACTTTAAATTACTGAATGACATTTATCCTTCAAATGATTTCCTACACAATAGATTCAATATCGGTATTAATACATGTACTTTCTGTCATTTTCAAATTGAAACTGTGGAGCATCTCTTCTTTTCATGCGCTCACACCAAATTGTTTTGGTCAACTCTCCAGAATTGGTTAGCCTGTAAAACTTTTTTTCCAGTTCTAACTTTTGATATTATCAAATATGGTTTCCAGTTGGAAGATAAATCTACAGAATTTGGAAATAATAATCTTCTTTTATTGGCAAAAATTTTTATTCATAAATGTCGGTTTTTGAAAATGTCTCCTATCTTTGAAGCTTTCAAAAATGAGTTAACTTTGTTTATTAGTGCATTGGAAAAATGCAAATTTTCTAAAGCCCAGCTGCTAAGAGATTTTATTTTAGTAGTACTTTAATAACTATGTTTAATCTATTGATATGTGCTCGTATTTTCATATTTTATTTCTTTTGTTATATATGTAGTTTTATTTTTCTTTCTCTTTTTTCATATATTTATATAAGTGTTGAAAAGATTTGTGCTACTCTGTACTGTTCTACATAGCATTTGTCTGTGCTCTGTTTCTCTTACATTCTGTAACGCCTTGTTGTTTAATAAAGGTTTATTCAAAAAATAATAATAATAAAAATAAAAAAAATCTCTTTGACGTCACTTCAGAGTTCCTACTGGCGGTGCGAATGCAACCAGGAAAATGTTCCTAAGGGAAACATTAGTTCTCGGGAAACCACCCTGGTGGCTAGTTCCTAGAACTAAGTTGCTAGAACTACGCGGTGCGAAAGCCCCTATAAACACACGGAAACAAAGGTCTTCACGGCAACCTGTCAAAATAAAAGTTCGGAAATTGTGACAGAAATATATTACAGTCAGAGAATGTCTAATATGGCGAGAAGTTTCACTCTCACTACACTTCCGGCTTCTGAACTGGTTGCAGTTCCACTCTGATTCCATATGAGGGCGCTCACAGGACGAGTGCAGAATGAATGGAGGTCAATGGCGGTATACCCCTCAAAATCCACTTTTCTCAGGATATAATTTTTTGTCTAGTAATTTGAATGTTGTATTCGAAAGGAGATGCAAAGAAATTACACATTGCTGGGTGTTAGATTTTTTAGAGTCACTTATTTGATTTAAAAAAGTCTTTCAAAATGTCAATGACGTCAGAATGCTGACGTCATTAGCAGAATGCTAGCGTGTTATGGGCAACAACAACTCAACCTGTAAGAAATCAAAACGACATAAGTACTCGTTCATTCAACTTTCGACCTAAAACCCATGTTGAACTTGCAAAATCTACAATCACATCTGAGATTTCTCAACGGCAATCGGGTGAAAGAGACAAATTTAGCCGTCTAGCCCCATTGACTCCCATTCATTTTGCACTCATGGCGAGCGCCCCCAGTGGAACTCTGGTGGTACTACAACCAAAATTCGGTACAATAGGGCTTAATAGGGAGTGGACAGGCTCTCCGTAGACGGGCTCTGTTACAGTTGTAGTAGAATTTAGCAACGTCTCAATGTAATAATAATACTAAAACTACTACTAATAATAATAATAATAAGTTATTATAAAAACTTAATTTTTTAAGGAATAATCACAATTTTTCTTACACGCTTTAATTTTAAGAGTAAAGCTCTGTTGTGCAGCACTTTGTTTGAGAAAAAGGTGGTTTCATTTCATATGATTAAAAGATAAATTAAATTAATGTTGTATGCCTACATTTGGCCAAAGGGGAATAAAATAGAATTGGGATTGGGCCAGAGAGAGAGAGAGAGAGAGAGAGAGAGAGAGAGAGAGAGAGAGAGAGAGAGAGAGAGAGAGAGAGAGAGAGAGAGAGACAGACTTTGGACTCTGACTCAAACAATTCGCACTTTCTCCTAACCTGTTCCTTTGAAGAATGACATTCTTCTATCAAAGAATGCAAAACATTACTAAATATTACTCTCTTGAGGGCAATTTATACAGCAGAGATGTACCAGTTAAGCACAGCTATTAAGAAGCAGTCTCCGTAGATGCAGACAGCTGGCAGAGAATGTGCTTTATAACCAACCATTCCAAGGACACAGCTGGGACAAATGAAAGAATGAATTCTTTCCCATGAATTAGCTCTATTTTGCATGCTGGATAAGAGCAGGATAAACAAGCACACAAATTCATGGCAGAGTTCATTAATAGCACCCCAACTGATTTGATGCATGCAGAAATTCACAAAACAGAATTTGAAAAGACAGGATAAATATTGTTTTTCTATTGATCCTCTTTGTCTAATTATTACTATAAATATGTCTACTTCAACTAAAACAAAACTCAGCAAAAACCACCAAGGCCTAAATAATTATTAAAATATGAACAAATACGAAATACTAGATATTAAACAAAACTATAATTGTATACCTGTATAGCAAACACAATGGGCAAACAAATATCTGTTGTCATTTAATGTAAGACAATCTGTAAGAAGACCCCAAAAATGGCTTTTAAACGCGTAAAACAAATAAGAAAAATGTAACATTAGACATTTAATTTAAACGCAACAACAGGGTAGAAAACTAACTGCATTGACTCATCAAACATAACATGTTACAAGGAGAAAAAACAAAACGCGTCTCAAAACGAGCAGAATAGAAAGAAACGTTATAGTGGAGTAAACGCTTATGTAAGAAAGTATGGAGAATGCACTGACCATCATTCACTCACCCATGTTGTGTTCTCTGCGTTCGGGGTGCGTTAGTGAAAGTTCAGCGGGTGTTTGGGGTGAACAACTGAACAAATGTGTTGTTCCAGTTTGGGACCATTGCTGCAGTGACGTCACTATTTGGGGTACTAGCAGGGGGCCACTTTTTTTTCCATCAGCACAAATTAACTTTGTATTGCTAGTAGCCTACCATACATCAGTCATAGAAACATATGATTTGAGTGATAAACCCAGGATGATAGTATTAACTGATAAACTGAAATGACTTATTTACTAGTTGCACATTGAAAGGACAATGTTTGCTTTTTATTAAAAAAGAAAATGTATATTATATACAGGTGCAATTTTTAGCATTTCATGTTGTCGTAAACTTTGATTCTGAACTTAGATGGAGAGTTCAAGGAGTACAACAGAATATTTAATTGCCGGATGCTCAGAAAAAAACACCATGGCAACCAGAAGGCAGGCTGGGAACTCTATTCAGTTTTTGCCATTTGGCATTACACCAGCACGGCATACAGAGAAGCCCCAAATTTCTCAGATCCTGATGCCTGTGGAGAAAATGTCGACACTTTTGCAAACTACATATGGGAGTTCTTTTTTAAAAGCACTTTTCATTTTTAATAGCAAATTTGGAGTGTCACATATTTGTCATTAGCTTTTCTTTTCTTTCTTTTATTTGTTTGTTGTTGTTGACAATAATAAGAGACCAATTAGTTAGTTCTTGACCAGTGTTGGGTAAGTTACTAAAAAAAATAAAAAAAAATAATAATAATTAGTTACTAGCTAGTAATTACATCTTCAACTGAGTATTTAGATTACTGTACTAATTACTCTCTTTAAACAGTATTGCATTACTTTACTCAATTACTCTACTTTTTCAAGGGAAAAGTAATTCAATTACATTAATTTTTTTACTTGGTAATGAATTACACCTAACACTGTTTTTGGATAAGTTATGAAGTTCTTCTTTAGGTTAAGGTCTTTACTAATGATTAGCATTAAGTGAAGTACAGTTAATGTAAGTTCTTGATCAAAATAATGAGCAAAACCTCAACCTCACTGAAAAAAGTAACATTTTAATTTATTGTTTTAATCGAATTTGGAAGGAACTTTTTTTTTTTTTTTTTTACCTGAACCACATAATCAGAGAGAATTTTTTTTATTTGTAGCCACACAATTAGAGAGGCTCCTCCCCCAAAATCTATTCAAAGGCAGTCACAGGAGACAGCTTTCTGTTTTTATTTAATCTCCTGAGGTGGATCTTAAAAACAAGTGTAAATGGACAAAAGAGCTGTTGTTTTCTTTTCATTTGAAGAACTCCAATCCAAGAGTATCATCATTAAATACACCATACACACTGCCACACCCAAACGTGTAAATGCAATACATTTATTAATCAATCAATCAAATCTCATTAAACAATGACATATTTGCATTAAAAAAGAGAATTCTGCATGTAAAAACTGCACCAGAGAACTAGCCAGCAAGCACTCTCTCAAGTGCTCATGTGAGATGCAAAAAGAAGAGACAGACAAAACACATTAACCAAAGACTGTGGGGGAGGCAATGACCTAGTTAGGGAGAAATGACTACATGAGAAGAACAAGACTGAAATCTAAGCAGTCTCCATCGTTTAGGTATATAAGAAACTTAAAATAATAATAATAATAAAACAGTGTTGTCTGTGGATACCACTATAGACAAATGTACAGATACCTCAAAAGAAAGTGAGTGTAACTGGGGAGGATGATGCTTTATTAAAAGTCAGAGGCTTTTACGGTTCAAGTCTTCAATTGAATATTTATTAAATGTACTCTCGAAGTGCTATATCTGTCTGTAAGGACCTAACAAGTATTTGTGTTATAAATGAGAAAGGTCCTCAAAGATGCTGATTCGTTACAACACTTCAGTACTGTCAGTACAACAGAATCCAAACAGTCTCTGATCGGTTCAGAAAACAGGTTCATCATCCTGTAAAGTTGTGTCAGGCTATGATGGAGGTCTGATCATCTTACAGGTTTAGTGGTATAACAGGCCAGTACTTGGGCTGTTTTTTGTCACAGTTGCGATCAAAGGTGAGCTGCATGGCTGTTTCCATCCCCTGAATTTTTGCTGCATCTTTACCATACAGCTTCTTCATTTCTGTGGTCCTCCTCTCTCCCGGACGCTCTGAAGGAGGCAGGCTGCTGCGCCAGGAAACTCTGTGTAAGTCTTGGTCTGCCAGTACATAAGAGTCCTGCTGCTCTGCCTCCATCTGCTGTTGTTTCTCTACATAGCAGAGAAAGAAGAATTGTCATGACTACTGTAGGAACATCACTTAAGGCTTAACCCCTGACATTAATGAATGTTCAAGTAAATAAAAACTCCCCGAAAATCAAACACTAAAACTTATAAACAGGAATAATAATAATAATAATAATAATAATAATAGGAAAACCGGCAATTTTGGTTTCTAAATATCTCTTCAACTTTTATGATTTTGTGCTCAACAGCAAATAATTGTGGCTGGCGCAAACCATGCTTATTTTAAGAGAACCCTTATTTAAATGTAGTCTAGTTTGTATCTTTATTTACCGTTTGTTGATCATTTCTGAGAATGAGGGTGTCACAAAACATGTTGCAATCAACCTAGGTGAGTTCATTTCAATAGGTCATTTTTGTTTTTAAGTGATTACCTCTATGTACTAAGTTTTAAAGTGCCCCTATTATGGATTTTTGAAAATGACCTTTCATGTAGTGTGTAACATATCTCTAATAAGTGAATGAAAACATACTGCAAAGTTTTAAATCTGAAATTGCACCGTATATAGTTATTGTCTTTCAAAAAGTAAGAGTCGACTCCGAGTCAATTAAATGAATGGTTTTTCAAACGAGTCATAAGCCGTTTCATTGAGACGTCAAGACGAAACATTAGCATATTGCACGCCCACTTATTGCGCGCGCAGACACCAGGGAAAACTTGAACGCCCTCAAACCGTCAGCTGATTTCTGTGGATACTGGACAGCATCATGTTGAGGAGAAGCTGTGCTCTACAATGTGAAGGTAAAGCCAGTTTTTTTCACTGCCCAAGGACGAGCATGTGAAGAATCAGTGGTTAAAACTCATCTTTACCACGATACCACAGCAGTATAATCCTAAACTTTTGCTGTGTTCCCTTTATTTTACTGACGACAACTTCTCAAATCTCGGTGTTCAATGCAGGATTTGCAAACCGCTTGCTCTTGAAAGATGGTGTTCAAAATACTTTGTTTTGAGTTTTATATTGTGTAGGTCTCCTGCTTCTGGCTAACTCACATTATTACTGTCTTACTGAAATACTTCTGCTGATCAGTTGTGGACCATTATTACCTAAAACTGTATATATTAATGCAGATCGTCTGTCGTTCTCACTACTTTGAGGAAAGATTAAGCATGGAGCAAGATTTGTTTTACCCACGTTTGTTACATCAGTCATTCACGCTAGAGCTCGGCTAATGTATGCACTGTTATTGATAGTTTCCACATGTTCACCGCAATAAATTTGAAAAATACTCTGTAAATAAATAAGTAGGCCTATAAGTAAAATAATCGGTTTGTTGATGGACATGCACTTGTTAATGCTGATGGTGAGGAATTACAGTTACAACATCTCATAATGTACCTCAATGAATTCTTCCAATGTTTCATCATTGGACTCACGCTCGCATTGATATGGTAAAATCAACGTCATTGTTCGTTACTGTGTTTAGTTTACAGTGTAGGAAGCCTCAGGACACGCAGAGCTGACCTAACCTGTTATGGTAATGGCCATACTGCGATGTCTGACCAATCAGAGCAGAGTAGCTCGTGGAAAGGAGGGATTTAAAGAGACTGATTCATCTGACGAGTCGTTTGAGAATCACTGAAAATGTGGTGATGTGCAAATGTTTTTTATGAGAAAATGAAAGTTTTTTGACCTTTGATGCATGTAAACCTGTTATAGGAGACTCCAAAACAACATTAGGAAACTTTAAAATAGCATAATAGTGGCACTTTAATTTACTTTAATAATTTAATAATTTACTTATTAGGTCCCCCTTTGAAGTTTGCAGGCATGTGGTCCCCAGCCTCATGCTTTAGAACAGTTTCAGACCTCATTGATAAGCTCATTCCTCAAAACACATGAATAAAATATTATTATATCAATAAATAAGCACCAAAACTTCACCCACCAAAAATATATAGGTGAAAATGATTCTGATTGTATTACATTAAGGTAAAGATGTCCTGGAATTCAATTTAAGGGAGCTGACAGAATGCTGATGAGAAAATTGCTTCAGGATACTTTTTCTTCAGGATACTCTTTGCCATTCAAATACACTATGACTATACACAGTTGTTTTTTATTATTTGTATTTAGCATTTAGAATCACTGTCATATTCTGTTCAAACAAGCGAGTACTTTAAATATAAGATCACATACCATATCAGGTCAGTATTTAACAATGAATAATTCCACATTTTTTGCAATGAATCAGTAGGGTGCATCTCTCCTTTAAGCAGGCTTAATGTGTAAAACAGATGGCCAGTGTACAGAGACTGCATGGCAGTGGGGACATTCTGGGATAATGAGCCTGGCTCCTCTCAAGCTCTCATCCATCAGTTCCTCAGAATAATCTAAGCAAATTCAATTTGAGAAGAGAAGACTTTGGGTTGTCTGTATCTTCAGTCTGTTTTTCTAATATTTTTTGTACCTAACTCTGTCCTGATTCTCATTTCATATCAGTCTTGGTTTTTGTAATTATATTATTTCTCATTTTTGTTTGTTTGCTTGCTTGCTTGAATTATGAATTGCTCTGTCTTTCACAGTGCTTTATGTTTTATAACTGGTTGTAGTTATCAAACAACATCATTGTACGTTATATGACAAGGCTGAGTGACCACCTCTGGCTATGCGGAGAAGTTACTGTTTTATTTATTATTCCATCTGTGGTATAACTCCTTATTTGTCACTCAGCTTATCCAATACAAATGTATACTATAACCTTCGCTCAAAATGTCCAGCTAATGTTCCTCAGGTCTGAACAGAGCATGAGAGATAAAGATTTTAAGCAACACTTCTGTTGCTTGGAACAATCTGCTAAATATTTTAAAGTTGTCCATGCTCCAGTCACTAAATGATTTTACGGTACTTTTAAAAATCTGTTTTATCCCCAGGTAAATTGTTGCTACCTTCTTGACCAGAGCTGCATTTCCCAAAAGCATCGTACGCCTTAGTGGATCGTAGAATTATTGGCACCAATGGTCTCTACGATAAACTTAGCCCACAATGCTTTTGGTTGAGAAACATAGGTCACTCTTGTACAGGATTTTTTTTATTTATTTTTTTCTCAATGAGTTTTCAACCTTGGTAAATAAAGGAAAAATTATTTAAAATAACCTTGAGGTCCTGAAAGACGCCATATAAACAAATTATTATTATTATTATTATTATTCAATAAAGTAGCTCAAAAGAGAGAACTCATATGATCGCCATGTTCCAGAATGAAGCAAAATAAAAATAAAATAAAGTTGAATCAGCACAAAACAGAAAAACTAGGCTAAATACATAGATCAGTTTTAATAAAAGTTTCCACATGCTGTTAAACACTTACTGAGTTCCTGCTTGTGTCGCTCTGTCTGGGCAAAGTATTGTCGCAGCTCTTCTGAGATGTCCATGTTGCTGACGTCACACTCAATCTGGCTCTCATCTGAACTCTCCTCCATCTCACTGTCTGAAACGGTGGCCTCATTCTCCCTTTTTTCTTCTCTACCTGTCGTTCCGTCTCTGTGATTGTTCCTCCAGCTCTTATCTGCATGCCAATCTGAGTAGCGCTGCATGGTAGAGGGGCACATGGAATACAGTGCCTGGAAGTGGCCAACCTCCAAAGCTTTCCTGTATGCCTGCTTGTGCCTCTGCCGCCAGTTCATGGCCTGCTGGTAGTGCTGCCAATAACGGGCATAAACTGGATGGGCATACCACACCTCTACATCACCCTGACTGGCCTGTAACATAACAAATGCTGTTAATGTCTTATGAGTATAGAGTGCTTAGAATTATCACTCTGTGTTAAATTTAGAATATCATATTTATCAAATAATTATTGATAACATTTGTAAACATTTTACAAAAAGGTCTTATTTGGTAAAATTAGTTAATGCATTAACTAACTTGAACTAACAATAAAAAATATATTTGTGCAGAATTTACCTTCGTGAATGTTAATTAAAAGTTCACGGTGCATTAACTAATATTAACAGATACAACTTTTCATAATGAGTTAGTAAATGCTGAGATTAACACTAAGATTAATAAATGCTGTACTATAAATATTTTTCATTGTTAGTTCATGTTAACTAATATAGTTAACTAATAACAAATGAAACCTTATAAAGTGCTAAGATACTAAATTGTAAGAGAAGTGTAAGACCTACCATTATGAAGAGGCGATTAGTAAATGGAATCTATTTATGTACCTGAAGGAGAGAAAGGTTTATTTCAATTACGAGTAAACATGCATGTGAGTTACTCATATACAGCAGTGGACAGGAAGATAATAATTTAGCGATAACACATGTAAAATGAAGTGAGTTAACGTTACTTAGTAATTTCGAAGAAAGGAGCAGGAGTACTCTTTAAACAACAACATGCGTACTATAACCAATAATTGAACGTATTATGTATTAAAACGACAGAATAGTTTAGCTATACTTCTTACCACTCATACCGTCCCAACATGAGCAGGAAAGGAGATGGCAGGCTGTCGCATAACAACTCGATTACGTCGACCACGTAAGCCAATTCTTCTTCTTTAATTGCGGTTGGCAGACCAACTTAAATTGTGCATTCCCGCCACCTACTGGAGAGGATTGTGGAGTGCATTATTGTTGGGAGGTTAGTAAACAATAAGACAAATGAAAATTGAAGTCTCTTAAATTCTATTGATCAGTCGGTTTCTTTTAAGAAAATAAATAATTCATGAAATATTCTTGATTGTTTTGGGCCATTTCCTAACAGAACCTGAAGTGACTAGTTATTTATTCCCAAAGATCTTAAAGCTTGAATTAGTTCACTTTTTTTTTTTTTTTTTTTTTTTTTTGCACCTGGTGGGTATCTTAAAAAAAAAAAAATTTTTTTAATTTTGTATTAATCTTTTTTAAACAGCAATAATATAATTATAAACAGTAGACAAGAGCCAGTAAAAGCAAGTACAGTAAAAAGCAAGTAAAAATAAATAAAATTAAAATTAAAATTGAGCCATGGGTAACATAATTTAAAATAAATTAAATTCAAGAGAGAGAGAGAGAGAGAGAGAGAGAGAGGGAGAGAGAGGGAGAGAGAGAGAGAGAGAGAGAGAGAGAGAGAGAGAGAGAGAGAGAGAGAGAGAGAGAGAGAGAGAGAGAGTCCTTGAGTCCCTTTTTGTTTTCATTATAGAGAAGCATAAATATTATACTTTGTGCAAAAAGTAACAGATTTTAAAGCTTTGGCATTGTTGGAAGAAGAGATAGTACCCAAATAACATTTCAGGTCTTTGCAAAAAATAATGAAAATGTACACTTGTGTACAAAAAACTTGGCTAAAAAAATAAATAGATTTATAAGCAAATACTTGTCTTTTAGATTCTTGTCAAAGTTATGAAATCCAAATAAGACATCCTTAAACACCAAAGAAAAATGGTCTAATAAAGAAGCACATACAAACAGCCAAAATTTCTTCCAAAAAGTAGCTACATGAACACAATCCCAAAAATGGTGAGGTACAGACTCGTCTTCCACTCCACAGAAGGAGCAGGATCCAACTCAGGAAAAAAAAAAAATTATATAAAGATTGACTGGGTAAAATCGATGTAACAACTTGAATGATACCTCTTAAACCTAATTAATGATTTTATATTTGTTGCATAGAGACCACACTTTCTTCCAAGGAATATCATTAAAACAATTACTCCAATAAGATATTACAGAAGGGAAAGTAATAATATCATTCTGAAAAAGTTGTCTAATCTTTCTATTCCTAAGAGAGGGGCTAGATAAAAAAAACAAATCTTCCCTATTGCTGTCTCGCAAGGATGTATCCAAGAGGTAGAAGAGAGTAAAGAATCAGCTGAGTTTTTTAAAAGTGCAATATGGCATCCATCACTATGGTCAAGTCTCGTGGGGTGACAGGAATACAATATTTAGTTAAGAATTCAGAATAAGAAAACAAATGACCATTTGAATTTACAAGTTGGGAAACCAAAAGAACATTATTATTAAACCAATCTGAAAAGAAAGTGTTTTATTTTTATATCGGATATCATGGTTATTCCAAATACAATACCTATGAGGACTAAAATTATGTTTGTAAACAAGTGCCAGGCCAAAAGCACCTGCGTATATGGAAATTTGACAATTTGATGGGCAATTTAGAGATATTATAATACAGAAAGGGGAGACCACCAACTTTAGAAAAAATATAATTGGGAATAGCATTCCATATGGAATCAGAATCATTCAAGAACTGCCTCAACCAATTGATCTTAAACGTATTGTTTAAAGAAGCAAAATCAAGAAAGTTTAAACCCCCATGTTCAAAGCTATTTATGACAACAGATTTTTTGTGACAACAGATGTCTCTTGTGTTTCCATAAAAAAATCAAAAAGCATTCGATCAACCTCTACACAAACTGTCTTTTCCACATGCAAAGAAAGAGCAGGGTAGGTCAATCTAGAAACACCCTCCGCTTTGGCGAGGAGAGCCCTTCCTCGTAAAGACAAGTCTCTTTGGAGCCAGGAATTTAACTTTTTCTTAGCTTTAGTAATTACTGGATCAAAGTTTAATTTCCCTCTCTTTATAAATTGTAACACCCAAATAATTCACTTGAGACTTAACAGGAATATTGTGCAGGAATAGAGCAGAACAAGACTTTAAAGGGGTGGTTGAATATGATTTCACTTTTTTAACTTTAGTTAGTGTGTAATGTTGCTGTTTGAGCATAAACAACATCTCTAAAGTAACAAAGCTCAAAGTTCAAAGCAAAGGGAGATATTTTATTTTAAAGAAATTGCTTTTTAAGAACTACAACAAATGGGTGGTAGGGACTACAGGAGCTTCCTCCCGGACTAATGACATCACTAACCCTAAAATGTACATAAACCCCACCCCCGGGAATGTGATTTATAGATTATCAAGACAGAATATGCTAATCAATGACTAGACTACTAGAGGATAACTACACATAAGCTACATAAATTCACCAACTAACCATTCAGAACGGTTGTCTACATGTTGTAACTTCTTCTTGAGTCTCTCCATCTTTCTGACTTTGGTTTGAACATAAAAAGGTTCAAAGTTTTAGAAATTTCCAGTGCATGTCTGTGTGAGGTAAAAGGACACAAGCTCTTGAAGCTCTGCCCTCTGTGTCGGGAGCAGCAGCTCATTTGCATTTAAAGGAACAGACACAAAAACGGTGCGTTTTTGCTCACCCTCAAAAATGTACAACTTTAACATGCTATATAAAAATATCTGCGGGATATATTTAGCTATTTTGAGCTAAAAACTTCACATACACACTCTGGGGACATCAAAGACTTATTTTACATCTTGTGAAAAGGGTGTATTATACCACCCCTTTAAGGGAAGGAGTTCACATTTATCTAAATTCAAAGATAGACCAGAAGCGTTTGAGAACACTTTAATAAGATCGAGCGCAATAGGGATCTGCAAGTCGTTTTTTAAGAAGAGTGTGGTATCATCAGCTAATTGAGTTATAAAAATGTGTTTATCTGCTATATTAACCCCTTGTAATTGACTATTCAACAGGGAAGTAGTAAGGAGATGAGCAGCAATCAAGAACAAATAAGGCAATACCGGGCAACCCTGGCGGCTGGCGCACCCCTCTAAACACATTAAACCTTGGAGAAGTGCCAGATTTCAGATTAATTGAGCAGTTAACATTTTTGTATAACGTTCGGACAGTTTTGCAAAATAAATCACCAAAACCAAATTCACACAGGGACTGCAAAATAAATTCATGTTCAAAGGAATCAAAGGCTTTATAAAAATCTAAAAAAAATAATAAAACTTTCATCTCTAATAAGTTCATCATAGTCCAACAAATCTAAAACAATGCGTATATTAGGTTCTTAATCAGGTTCTGTTCCATATACTTCCTAATTTCTTCTGATAAATTTAAGTTACTTTAAGTTAAATAATACTTTATTTATTTTACTAATTGCCTCACTACACTCATGGGACGGCTTTCCTCCTGTAACCTGCCTTCTTTTTTACCTATATTACTTCTTCAGCAGTACTCTGAAGAACTTCACATAACTTATAATAAAAAACTTCTACATCTTCCATACTATTTCAGACATTTTGCTATGACATATCTCCATTTGTCCCAGTTGGCAGGTTTAAACTTCCACCTTGGCATTCTTTCCACCAGTTTGTGCTATAACCGATGATAGGAAAATTATCACTACCCATAGGCTACTTTGATTTAATACTTTCCAATCACATTTTCCAGCTAAACTTTCTGAGACTAGTTGTTTCAAGTCTAACACTGAATATTTTCCCTGTGACAAATCAACTCTTGTATACATCATTGATAATCCTCCCCAATCTAACATGTCTTCTATGATCAGTCCGTTATAATCTGTGTTTGTACTCCTAATAATGTGCTGTGTGCATTAAAATCACCACACCACACCACTTCCATTTCCTCCAATATTTTCTATCTTATCCTTGTCACATGGATTAGGCTACCCTGCCATTGAAGTTTTACTACATCCATTGTTAGCCATAAAATATATTTATTTATTTTTCTCTTCGTTTAAACTCTTTGTACATTGTTAAATTGTTCACGTACTTGCTATTTAATAAAAACCACTTCGGAGTGGATAGTGCCAATAACATAATGGTTGCTACTGAAACGGAAACAGAACAGCATCTCCTGTTAGAAAAAAAACATCTTAAAAGATCAAAAGACATTTTAACGTAAGTGCAAATAAAATTGGATTATTATTAATAAATTGACGACAGAGCAGATTGAAGGTTTCTTAATGTTGAACATAATGAGCAATAATGTCTGTCTCTTGTGACATCTACATAGACAGTATATAAACGGACATCTACAGGTAGGCGTGTGCGCGCGCTCGCGAAGCCGGAAGTTAGGTCATAATGACGTAGATCGCAGATTCGTAGCCGTTCAAGATGGCGGAGTATCTTGCGTCCATTTTTGGTACAGAAAAAGACAAGTAAGCTATATTGATTTATTTTGTTTCAGCCGTGCATCATAATTGATTTGTAATCTAATACACTTATATGAACTGTCTGCTGAGTGCTTGCATCCGGTCTGAACACAAAACAATGTTTGTGTGTGTGTGTGTGTGTGTGTGTGTGTGTGTGTGTGTGTGTGTGTGTGTGTGTGTGTGTGTGTGTGTGTGTGTGTGTGTGTGTGTGTGTGTGTGTGTGTGTGTGTGTGTGTGTGTGTGTGAGATTTAAAGCTTCCGCAGTGGAATCGCACTGGCGCCAATTTCATAAAGTGTTATTTAAATGCATATCATGTACAGACATCATGAGTTGAATGGAAGAATTGATTTATGTAGGGTTTCAAATGCAATATTGTGGCTTTGTCTTTCTAACGTTGTTACCGTTTTAAAATGGTACAATCTGACAGTGTCTGATCAGTCACATTTATGTCAATGTTGATGCATTTAGGCCTACGTGTCATATAGTTTTAATGTCTTAAAACAGTCTGTGACCTTTTTCGTATTTCTAGGGTCAATTGTTCATTTTATTTCAAAATTGGAGCTTGTCGTCATGGAGATCGGTGCTCTAGATTGCATAATAAACCAACTTTCAGTCAGGTATGTTTACACCTCAAACTTTACACTCATGGTTTATTTCTACCTCTGTAAAATATCTGTAAAATATCTACCTCTGTTATGTTTAAAGTGAAACAACACTTTATATGTTTCCGATGTAGAATGTTAGTGTGTGATACATTTATAATTGAGCTTATGTGTTACATTACAATAAATGCATTAAAATTACTTTCTCAGGGCCATTTCTAAGCACAGGCGAACTAGGCGATTACCATGGGGCCACCAGCTTGAGTGCCTCAACCACTTTAATTTTAGCAAAATATTCACCATGTGCTAAGTAGATTTAAGCAGCTGAATATTAGCATTAAAAAGAAATGTTTTTAAATATTATTTAAACAAATTGTTACAGGGAAAGGTAGGGGAAAATATGTGTAACGAAAAGGCATTAGTATGTGATTTTGGTTTTTGTTAGTTTAAAGGGATATTTCACAGAAAAATGATTAATTAAAATTAATTAATTACTCACCCTCATGACGTTCCAAACCCGTAAGACTTTTGTTCATCTTCGGAATACAAATGAAGATCTTTTGGATCAAATCTGAGAGCTTTCTGTCCATCCATCTTTTTTTATTTTATTTATCTTTTTTATGACCTATTTAAAATAAGGACCAGGAGACACATATATTACATTTAAACATTTTTTCATTTTAAACTTAACCTTCCTCTGATTATAATCCCCTCAGTTATAAAGGCAGAAATGTCAACACAACCATGGAAAACACTCAAATAATTAAGTCTAAAATCACAATGAACACTTAACAATTATCTCTTAACATTAAGGTGCAAAGTTAAAGAATACATAAGAAATGCTTAATAAAGTGTAATAAAATAGTGCAAAGTGTTAAATATAAACATAGAGAAACCGACGACATTGGTCTGACTACGGTCAGACTTATAAAATCCAAAAAAATGCCATACTGGTGAGCTGACTTTTCCTGTTTTATCAACAATCGCTGCGGCACTCATTTTCCACTTATCACTCCACGGCGGTTCTGTTGCTGAAGAATCCAACACGAGACAACGATATGGCGCAACCAAACTTGATACTGTTACATGACCGGCTGTTAGCATGTCACCATAGATTTCATATAATAAAGGCTAGATGTCTCGTCCGCGCTGCTGGCCAATGGAGTTCGACGTCCGCACACGGCGGCCATCTTGCCACAGGGAGCTCGCTCACTCGTAACGTTGTGTTTTAATGGTGCATATACTTTTAAATAACCATAACTTGCTACATTTTTTTTTTTTTTTTTTGGCCCGCCACCACACCCTTTGTTATAAACGTCAGAGATGTAGTTATGACACTGCATACATATGAATAATTAAGAAAATCTGTAATTTCAACATGTTCCAGCGTTCAGAATTATAGCCACGTTAATAACGTTTGTAAGAAACCAAACCGTTTGTAAATCCGTCAAGATTTCAGCGAGATAAGAGGATTTGTGTTCGTGCTGATCACTCACCTTACTTCAGATACCACAGAGCTCGCCAGAAAGCTTCCCTGTGACAAGATGGCTGCTGGTGATGCCATTCGAGACTCCGCCTTAAGACATCTAGCCTTATATGGATGTCTATGCATGTCACCCCCTACGTTGCTAGGTTACCAGAAAGTGAGTGCCTTTGTTAATGCAACCAAACTTGCTTCGCAACCTCTGGTTTCTTCCAACGAAGAAAAAAAAAATGTATTGAATGTTTTATCGAACGCATTTTTTATTGATATTTATTATGTGTCTATCGCGATACATATCGTTATCGTTTTATCGCCCAGCCCTAGTTTTACCTTCTCTTTATGAACTTTTTAAAGCATCAAAGGGTCAGTTGGGTAGCTATTTATGGATGGATAGAAAGCTCTCAGATTTCTTCAAAAACATCTTAATTTGTGTTCCGAAGATGAACGAAAGTCTTACCAGTTTGGAACGACATGATGGTGAGGAACTAATGACAGAATTTAAATTTTTGGGTGACCTATCCTTTTAACTTACTTAGAATGTCAAGTAATATTACAAAACACTTATTTAATATATGCTTGGGCTAATTTAAGTGTTATTATTAGTGATGGGCAAAGATTAATCGCGATTAATCGCATCCAAAATAAAAGTTTGTGTTTGCATAATATATGTGTGTGTACTGTGTATAATTATTTTGTATATATAAATACACACATATGCATGTATATATTTAAGATTTTTTTTAATTTATATATAAATTATTTATATTTATATATAATATAAATTATGTATAAATGTATATACAGTAAATACATGCAAATATTTCTTAAATAAATACATGCATATGTGTGTATTTATATATACAAAATAATTATACACAGTACACACACATATATTATGCAAACACAAACTTTTATTTTGGATGCGATTAATCGCGATTAATCTTTGCCCAGCACTAGTTATTATATAACATGTTTACGTTTCATTAAAAAAATAATAGGCTACTATTGCATTATTGAAAGTGAAAAAACCAATGGGGATCTTGCCTTGGGTGTGAAAATGGTAAGAAACGGCCCTGCTCACACTATCATCGCAAAGTTCAGTTTAACTGAAAGTAGCCCTGTATTTGCATTTTCACTTTTACATACATGTTGTTTTTGATATTTGATATAGTGTTGCATTGTGATGTAACTTACATGTAATCAATATTACTTTGCAGACTGCCTTTCAGTCACGTAACACATTCATGACATTTGGTGTACAGGGTCATTTGTAGTTCATAATTCATTCATAGTTTCAGTCTGTTTTGTCTTAAAGCTCCTGAGATCTGATCTATGACTGCTGGGAAATCCATTGTAGTTTCGGAGACACACCGAAGAAATTGCATCTTGGCTTAATAAGATGACTATCATCTAAATGGTCTGCTTTTTACCAGGCTTTTTTTGCCAGAGCAATTCATCTCCAATACGCGTTTTTTACGAGGGGGGTTGAGTTGAATATTGGCCCTTCCAAATTTCACTCTATTTGATGCACAAAGACAACTGCCTCAGCCGTTTGCATTTGCAGCTCTCTTTTAAATAGCCAGTTGGAAAATATTTATATACATATTTTAATTTCTCCTTTTGCAGACCATCTTGATTCAAAACATCTACCGTAACCCCCAAAACAGTGCACAGACGGCCGACGCCTCTCGCTGTAAGTCCCGCTTTTCCATGAGATAATGCTAGCTAAGCAAGAAATCCCCATTTTAATCACAGATAATTGAGGTAAAACTCTAGCAGAGGCAGCCTCAGCACTGATACTCTGGACCACTACTGCACATTAGTACATTACACACATAAGTAAAACCTTATCGAAAACCTCAGTGCTGTTTCTATCAAACAGTAAATGTGTTTGGATTTGCTGTTTTGTAAAAAGTCCCTTAATTTTTGATGCACCTTTTCCACTGACATGATTCTTGGCCTGACATGATTCCCATTCTTGAACCGTTTTGCACGTTTTCCCTCCAAAGAAAAAGCAGTTCAGGTTTGGAAAAACTGTTATTGCACCATCCTTTAAAGCTTGAACCAGGGGTCTCAGTAGTAAAGATGTGCGTGCAGTGATCCTAAATGTGAACGTACAACAATTTCCTAAACAATCCAACAAACTTATTATTTCACAAATATCCTTTTATAGTTCAGAAGAAGTATAGCACTTATCATGGGCAAGCATATAGGATACAGTATTTCCCATTACCTAGACTGTGGCAGCCCTGCCATAGTCTAATCTGTCTAATCCAAACTATTACAGGGTTTTTCCTGGCTCAAAACGAGGCGGAGGTGGTAAAATCCCGATCATCTATATTAATAGTAAGATAATTAAATTATTATTTTTCGTAGACCATCATATAGCTTACTGTGTTTCCCACAGTATTTTTGTGGGTGGAGCTTGGTACCTCTAGGGGGGTCTGGGGGCAATCTGGTTCACTATTGGCGCTTTTCCACTACACAGTACCAGCTCGCCTCAGCTCGCCTCGACTCGACTCGGCTCTGTTTGGTTTTCCACTGTGTAAAAGTTGTACCTGTACCTGCTTCCAGGTACTTTTTTTCCTTCACCTCCGGCGAGGTTCTGAGCGAGCTGAGGCGATACTAAAATGTGACGTGAAAACATGGCAGACTGCTGATTGGTCAGAGAGAATCGTCACTATTCACTGCGTCATCATTGCACGCGCCAGACGGAGTATCCTGAATAAAAAACAGCAAAAACAAAAACATCCAAAAACAGCATACACTCGATTTCCTCCATTGTCCTGTGTGTGTGGGTAGCGGGTGTGTCTCGCGTAAAAGATTAAGTCACGGCAGTTTCCTGCGGCGTCGCTATGACGACCAGGTACTATTGTGGAGGTACTATCTGCAATGGAAAACGGAGCGAAAAGCGAGGCGAGTCGAGTCGAGCTGGTACTGGTAATGGAAAAGTGCCATTTGAGTCACCCGAATCCGCTGTTAAAAATAATCCACCCGCCAACCGCCCAAAATATGATATTCTTTGATTTAGATATCTGTATCTGATCATCACATTACAATTATTCAAATTCTCAGTGTTAAGCATGATGATATGGTAACATATCACACTGAAGTAGGCTGCTTTAAAATTAATATTTATTTAAAATAAAAGTTCTTCTTTTGGCAAAATTACATTTCCTTAAAGGGATAGTTCACTTTGAAATTAAATTTTGGTATGTTTTAGCTTACCTCAAGGGCATCCAAGATGTAGGTGTCTTTTTTTCCGCAGTAGTTTCAATTTTGATATTTTTAGGTCAAACCGTTCTTGTCTGTCAGTCATATAATGCAGGTCGATGGTCACTGTCTCAAAGAGCATGCACAGAGTCCAAATTAAAACAATTCCCCGTCGTCCAAATTAAACAATTCCCCATCGTAAGTACACATTGATGGCCTAAGAACGATGGCCTTTCGTTCCAATGAACTGCCGTAGCCAAGGCGACTTCTATTGTATATATCTATACCCGCCCGCGCTCTCAGATCACTTGGACGTGGCTGTGTATAAGAGCTAAAAACGATATAAATACTGTTCGTTTTCTCACACAAACCGCTCGTTTCAGTGACCATCGACCTGCATTATATGACTGACAGACAAGAACGGTTTGACCTAAAAATGTCAAAATTGAAACTACTGCGGAAAAAAAGACACCTACATCTTGGATGCCCTTGAGGTAAGTTAAAACATACCAAAATTTAATTTCAAAGTGAACTATCCCTTTAATAACCAAAACAGAGGCTTTACTCTCGTCAAACTTAAATTGTCAATGTTTCATATCACTCTTATCAGAATACATTTTTTACCTCTATAAATGGCATTAAATTAAATGTATGCTCCATCTTTCATTTCAAATTCTTCAATTTGGTCAATACATTCAATTAGAATAAGACACTAGGCTGTTAACAATCAAAACGTTGGGAAACTCAGTAAGACATTTATATTATTATCAATTATAGGCTATCAATCGCCACTTACATTAAATTAAATTAAATAAAATCAGAATCATCCTCGCGTTTTTGGTGATTCCCTTGTTTTTTTTATTTGATATTTTTTGATATTGGCATTTTAATCAGGGCATTTGTCCGGTTGGGCAAGTACAATTCTCTCTCACTTGTCCCTTAAAAAAAACATGTGTCCCGGACAGGCGTTAATGTCGAGCCCTGTTAAAGGGGACATATCATGCTAAATCCACTTTTTTAGCCCTTAAATGCATTTTGTTGTATATTTGGAGTGTTTAGAAGTACAGAAAAGTTGAAATTATTCTCTTCAGGTGCTTCGTTGATATCTTTATATTCTGTTTTGGTCATATTTTTCAACCTGTTCCGTTTTTTCTGTTCTCTATGACGTTTTTTGAACTATTACGTCACAGTATTTGCAGCGGAACTGCCAAATAAAGACATTGACTTCCGGCCCACCACTTCAAGCAATCCGCCATTTTTATTTCTCGCTGCAATTTTGTAGTCCAAGCTAAAGGATGCAGAAGTTACGAGAGGGTAAGTTAAAATGTTCGGTTGTTGGATGTAGTAACCCACACGCCTCATTACACCGTCTAATGTAGATGAACTGCCGCGCTTGTGACAGGGCGCATGTTTAACTGAAAGAACGAGCAGAGAGAGAGAGACACGGTCGCGCGTGCGAGCCAGGCGAAAGTGTAAACAAGACTTCACCATCTCCAAACTAGGCGCTGTCTTGCTCTCTCTCCCTCGCACATATTAATCAAAATAAATCGACACGGTGGTAAAAGGTCGGAAGACCAAAGTTTCATGTGTAAATACAGTAACACACCATTGCGATACATCCATATGAAGACGTTGTTCTGCAGGTTCGTCGTCTTCATTTTCATCTCGCTCCGGCTCCGACTCTGGCTCGAACATGTAAGGCTGGCTGGACAAGTCTTCCGTTGTTGACATTTTGTTAATAACGTGTGAATAAAACGTTTCTGTGCCGCTAGATAATCGTATATCTGCTATCAAACTACAAAAATGGCCGAACGGGGTGGAGTTGAACCGAGTGTCACCGCTACAACCTGGAGAGGGGGTGGGGTATGAAGTGTCTCAATTGTATTTAAAGAGACCGCACCAAAACGAGTTGCTCTCAGACGCACATCAGAAAAGGGGTAGAAAAGGGGCCTGTGGAGCTATAATAATGAGGAATTCAGACCCAAGCATTGCAGTTCCGCTTTATATAGACTACAAATGTATGATTTATATGTAAAAAGGAACAATTTAAAAGCATGATATGTCTCCTTTAAGTTTTCCTTGATTGGGTTTCCCTGAAGAGAATTACGTTGTTGAAAACGTAAAAGAGTGACGCACGTTCATTGCGTTTTACCGTGATGAGTTCCGTGTCTTTATTGAGCTCAACACATTATAATGATTTATCTGTCATCCACCCTCGATTAATTGGAAGGTTATGTTTTTATTTCTTGGCCGGCCTCGCTCGACCTGCGGATTATGATGATTTGCGCAGCACTATTGGTTAAACTATACGGTTTGAGAATGGACACAGGCCGGGAACCCGCAACAGAACCATCACGGTGGAAAAAGTGTATCTGAGCATGTGACTGTCTGTCCGAGTTTTGTCGAGAGCCGGAGGCGGCATGAAATTTGACGGAGGCGGCCGCCTTGTAATTCTCTATGCAGGAAAAACCCTGTATTATTTGTATAATAATAATAATAATAATAATTATTATTATTATTATTATTATTATTATATTCAAATTGTAAAAACACCAGTGTAAATGTATTAATGTTGACTGAGACACTATATCACAACTAAAGAGAGGTTTGAGTCCAGGTACAAATCATTCAAAATACGTTTTACTCCGTTCAATTTTGTCACTGAAAATGTGTTGGAGCTCTTAATATTGCTCTCAAAAAGTGCACCAGCAAGAGAGCTCAGTCCGGTTTTCTATGCGCACACAGAAAGCCACCTTTCAGACGTCAGCGCACAAGCTCTCTTTCGCGTCTTTCTGCTCTTGAACAAACAAATACACACAAAAAGTAGTTATGTAAACACAGTCGGTTATATCTTAAGTGTATTCAGCCTTAAAGTGACAGCAGCCTAATAACCTGTTGTCGGTCATTAATGTTAATTAAACAACAAAAGAAAAAGAGAAAATCCCTCAATGTTCTTGACTGAATAACTTTGAAATATTTAATAAGGATTAAGAAAAAAATGCATAGGCTTATATCATTAATTGAAAAGAAGACCGCGTTTTGTTTCTTAATGAGAAGTGGTTTTATTTAATTGAAGATAAATAAAGACATGTTATATGTCACAGCAGTTAAATCTGTGTCTGTATTGCATGTTCAATCCTTAATATCATTCATATTACCAGGTTAATAATGTTTTCTCCAGGAGTATATTATGAGTTTGGAAATATTAGAGAAATGATTCATTGATGCATTATAATTGAACTAAACCCGTTAGATTAGAGTAGATTTAGTCGACTAAAATCTTATTATATTTAGTTGTCTAAAACAAACAATTCAGATGACTAAAACTAAATGGTATTTTAGTCGGAAGACTTAAACTACAAATAAATAAAAATTTGCTGTCAAAATTAACACTGCTCTACTTGCAATATGTTGTTCTACAGAGATACAAGAGAAATTAGTGAGCTTGCAACCATCGAAAAAGAGTAGGAGTCATGGACAGAATGCTCAGTCCTGTTTGCCACATAAGCAACATAAGACCCGTTATGGCACATTTGATTTTTTTTGGCCAGTTTGTGACGGGCTCCCAGATTGCATGAAAACCAGCAACATATTGATGGAAAATGGGTATAAGTGTTTCTGGGTTTGTTTTGATTCCTACCTAGCAGAGCTATTTTTTATTTATTTAATGTCAAGGTAAGTATGAGTTCAGTGCAGACTACTCGGTGCCACTCATCTTTATTTCCCTCCAGTAAAGGACTCAGTACTTTGAAAAAAGCAGATGTCATGTTTTTGTTTTGGACATAACTCTGAAAATATTTAATGATCTCATGAGTTTATTTAGAGCCCTTGTTTAAAATTTTTAAATAAACTTTACATATTTACATTATTGTTTACAGAAGATAGTCTTCTGCTTCAACAACGGCCTGAGACCTTTACGTACAGGTTCATTTTGGATGGATCCTGTCCTGCTGACCCCACTCTTCCCAATTCACTTGTTTTCATTAATTGCCTAATTTATAATGTTGATATCCCATGTGATCTATAGACCTGGATGCTAAACAGTCTTAGAGTTTGTTTTTCAAAAATGCACATTTTGTATTTCAGACTATTGTCCTCATGAACATATACCGTAACCCTCAAAACTCTGCCCAATCTGCTGATGGTTTACACTGTAAGTTGTCCCCCCACTCGCTTGCAGGAGTCTGCGGCATTTACCATTTCTTTACCATTTCAAACGCATCCATAACAGTGTTCAATTATTTAATCCCTTTTCAGAAAATATTTTTGGAAAATACACTTTTTACAAATACTTCTAAAATCCTTTAGTTGTTGTACCATGGCCATATGTTTAGAGGTATAATGAAGGTGTATTTATTCCAGGATTTAGATTTTGCAGGCACTTTATATCCACAAGTATGCATCACACTTAAAAACATTTGCTTGGGAATTGTATAAGTAATGTATAACAGTGAGACTTATAATGAGATGTAAAGTCATTTATCAAGGGAAAAGACATGGCTTTGACCTGTATTATTATTATTATTATTATTATTATTATTATTATTGAATAAATACTAAGGCTTACTGTGCCTGACATAGATTTGCTTCCTCTCTGAATTCTCAGTTCAAAATGTTAATAAAAATAATAAATGTATGTCATAGTAAATTCAATATCAAGTCTGACGATCAACAGATCATATATTATGTAATATTTTTATTTTTATGTTTTTTTATTATTTATTTTTATACTATCCAGTTTTATGGTGGGCCAGTTAATCTAGAATTGTATTACTTATTTGCATGCAATGGTGGCTATATATCAAAATATCTTGCCCTCTGATACAATTTGCATTGTTCTAATTGTATTTTAAAAAATTGTTGCTAGGTGCTGTTAGTGATGTGGAAATGCAGGAGCATTATGACGAGTTTTTTGAGGTGAGTTTTCATCATGGATGAGCTTTTTGGTTTCATTAGACCGGTGGACCTGATTTAAAAATGACTTGATGTTCCAAGGGTCAAAATCCCACACATGAGTAAACTACACATTTGCCATTAATGTGCACATCTAACATCTACTTAATGTGATGTCCCAACAAGGATGAGACTAATATTTCCATGCTGGTTGGGTGATGGAGAAATCCTGGCAACCCAAGGTTTTTAGTTGTGGAGGTCTGAGTGGCACATTTTACAGTAGCTCTTTCTCAGTTTTTTTTTTTTTTTTTTTTTTTTCATAATCATCTTTTTACATAATTTTTATTTTGTGATATCAACATTATTTGTGTTGTGCGCCTTATATTGTATTATAATACTTATATTATGATACTAATTATTAATTAGAATCAGTTGTTAAGTGAAAGTGAGAGTTCACCCAAAAATAAATTGTAATCACATTTACTCTCATTCATGTCCTTCTAAAACTGAAGAAAAGAACTTTATTTCTTCTGTGGAACAAAAAAAGTAGACAATTTGAAGAATGTTAGATATTTTTTCCAAAATATCTTCTTTTGTGTTACAAAGAACAAAGTAATTCATTTAGGTTTAAACATCATATGAGAGAGTAAATGATGGCGGAATTTCTTTTTTGGATGAACTATCCCTTGAAGTAGTTACTCCTACATTTTGTAATGCCGATTGTTTATGATTTCAACAGGAAGTCTTTACAGAAATGGAGGAGAAGTATGGAGAGGTCGAGGAGATGAATGTGTGTGATAACCTTGGTGATCATTTGGTTGGAAATGTTTATGTGAAGGTACACATTTGCTTGATTTAAAAGACCACTTTATAGAATATTTAATTTCAGTATTTCAAACAATGGAACTGTAACAGCCTGCATTCAAATTAGACTAGGAAAGGTTTAACCTTTTGTTTTGTTTTACTGTCTTAACAGTTTCGGCGGGAAGAGGATGCTGAAAAGGCTGTATTGGACTTGAATAATCGCTGGTTTAATGGCCAGCCGATACATTCAGAACTTTCCCCAGTTACAGACTTCAGAGAAGCCTGCTGCAGACAATATGAAATGGGGTCAGTGTCTAACAAAACATTTTAATATATGTCACATTTTAAGGCACATATTAATGACTGATTTAATCTTTTATTTATTAATTGAATAATTCATAAATAAAGCATTTAAGGGAAAATGGAAGTGTTTAGCTGCTTACATTTTAGCTTGCACTCTTTCACTTGAAGCATTGCACAACTGAAGCATTGCCTTTAATTTATGTTTGGCTTCTGTAAACAGTAACAATCTCTGCCTTTATGATTGGCCATCTCAATCATTTTGAGACTGATGAGTGCTGTTAGACTGCTGAGGCGGACCAGCCTATAAATGTCAATTTAAAAAATGTTGTCTTCCTAACAACAAGCGAAGCGATGCATAGTGGAGTGCAAGAGAGCTGCATTAAAAATATCAAAGAATGGGGGGTTGGGACATTTTAGTCATATATATTGTCCGAGTTGTCAACCTCATGATTGTCGTGGTCCTGTTTTCATTCTCTTACTTTGTGCCTAATGGCGCTTTTCCACTGCATGGTACGGCTCGGTACGGTTCGACTCGGCACGGAACGGTTCGGCTCGCTTCGCTTTTCCACTGCGTGGTACGACTCGGCTCGGTACGGCACGGTTCGGTTCGCTTTAGCTCGGTTGCTTTTCCACTGCAGAGTAGTACCGCTTCAAAGTGGGTGGGACTGATCGTTATAGTTGCCGTCTCTACTGCCATGACATCATCATATTAAATACTAATTTTTCATTCCGTGTTTCCCCATCCGCTCCTCGGCAACCAACGAGAGGAACGTCTGCACCTCGTCCACTGACCACGATTCAGCCATTTCTTTTTTTTAAAGCATTTTTGAAGCAAATACTTTTAAAACAGGCGCTGTGTTGGCTGTTGTCTACTGGCTATTTAAATCTAGCGGGTTTAGTGTCTCGTGTTGTAAATACAATGACGCTGACCAGTGATGATTCTGTCTGACCAATCAGTGATCTGCAGTGTTTGCACGTCACATTTTAGTATCTGTACGGTACGCTTGGAACCTCAACAGAGGTGGTACCATTTAAAGCGAGCCGAAGCGAGCCGTACCGTACCGTACCATGCAGTGGAAATGCGCCATAAGTGAGCCGTACCGAACCGAGCCGTACCGTACCATGCAGTGGAAAAGCGCCAAAGCGTGCCGTACCGAACCGAGCCGTACCGTACCATGCAGTGGAAAAGCGCCATAAGTGGATAACTTAGTGATGTAACACTAATGCTAGTGTAAAACTAGTGTTGACATCATGAATTTCATGAAATAAATAAACTTGGTTTCATGCTCTAATAGCAATGTTTTGTGCTGTATCTCGTCTCACCACAGGGAGTGCACTCGAGGTGGTTTCTGTAATTTCATGCACTTGAAACCCATTTCTCGAGAACTCAGGAGAGATCTTTATGGACGTCGTAGGAAAAGGTACTAAAAACCTTCCTTTTTCAAAGGCAAGATTTGTCCCTTTAATTGGAGTTGGCAATTTTGTTGTAACGTAAATTAATTTCTTTCCATTAGACCTAGTTCTCAGTCAGGGTCTCGTGAAAAACGTTCTCGTTCAAGGGATCGTAGCCGTGGAGGTCGTGAACGGGAGAGGAGGAGATCAAGAGATCGGGAACGTTCTGGAAGATTTTGAGCCTTTTGAGATTTTGATGCCTTTGTTTTATTGTTTGGTGTTTTATTGCAATCAGTGACCAGCATTTGTTTGAAACATCAGATGTCATCTTGCCACGTGCTTGAAGCCCTTTTGTTTGTCCCTTTGTGTTTCTTTTCTTTACTTTACTTTTTTTTTTTTTTTTTTTTTTTTTTTTTTTACAATTAAAAAGTTTCTCAATAAAAGTGCATTTTTATTAATTGTCCCAGTCAAAAGTTTACTGTTTATATGTTTAGGATTATTAAAAACTTATTCAACATTAATCAGTTCTGCAGGGGCCTGTTTCAGAAAGCTGGTTCAACCAACTCTGAGTTAAAACTTGAACTCTGAGTTGACTTACCCTGAGATGGGAAACTCTGAGTTTTCGGTTACAGAACAGTTGAAATGAGTTAGTTCAATCAACTCTTGAGTTAAGTGCGTGCACCACAACTATAAGAAGCCATTATCAGTGGAGCACAGATATTATGAGTCACCATGGCAACAGCGCCAGACAAAAAGAGGTCTGCATATTCCTCACCAGCAGAACTGGATGAGCTTCTACAAGCATATGGAGAGTATGAACACGTATTATTATTATTTTTTTTTTTAAATATCAGCTCCAGCAGTGAAGGACAGAGAGTTAGCTAGGGAGAAAATAGTTGCTTGAGTCAATGCGTAAGATTACATTTTAATTACTGTTATACAGTGATGGGTGTAATTAATTACCAAATAATCTAAATACTGTAATTTAATTAAAGGGATTACTCTTAATTCTTCTGTAATTTAAAGTAAAATCTGATGTAATTGCATTAGACTATAGAACAATTCTGTATATTTAACATACATTTTTAAAAGGTATATTTTTTATGTAACCTTCGCCCTCTACACACTTTGGTCAATTCAAGAATAGTTTATGCAATTGTATATTAATTTGAAAGCATTAAAAGTGCAGATTCTTGTCTCTCCTTGTATTGTTCAAGTGGTTGAGGTTGATATGGGATTTAGTAATTAGTAATAAGTAGACCAATACTTTCTAAAGATAGTCATTATTGCATTAATCTAGTAGTGAGTAATTAATAACTATTTTAGAGTAACTTACCCAACTGTTATAATATAAGAGGTGAAACTGGAAGAACAGTATGTTATTCAACCTAATTTTAATTTTCATGTAGGTGCAATCCTGAAGGTATTAAAAGAACATGGCAGCAGCTGAAAATTAAATATAAAAACATAATTCAATCAGGTAAGGCTTGAGCATATCATGCTACCTGACTTTACAAATATTTGACATTAAATAACTAAATAGCATCCAGTGTCTAGCAGTGCAGCAGCATTTTTGGCTGAGGGAATTCCTGGAGGGACTTCAGAGCCAGTCACTCCCAAAGATCCAAGGGCCTTCATAAAATGTAAGAGGTTTACATATGTGTTCTTTTTTATATAGGCTATTTTTGATTTTTCCATTTATTTTACTTTGGGTTGGGTTTTTTGTTGGTCCCAACAGATTCTGATGGTAATATCTGTCTTTTGGAGCATCCTGTCCAAACAGAACCCCAGGCAGTTGTAAGTAGCCTACTCAATACACCAGAAATTATGACAAATAGTGTTATAAAGTGTACTCAACCAAATGCTCCTCTTCACAGGACGATGGGGATAAAGAGTTTCTGCTGGCACAGAGAGGCCTACAGAGGTAATGTTAATATTATGTGTCTACACCAGGGTCGGCGCCACGAGGGGGCCCCAGGGGGCCTGGCCCGGCCACCTAGGTTACTGTGCCCCCTCACCTCTGGTCAGCACACCACCCTGCCTCGGAGCGCGATTTCATCCGTTGAGACTCAGCAACAGGCACGGTGACGGTTCCACTGTGCCCTCTTATTCCTGACATATAATTAACTACATATCGTCGCTGTCGCCTGTCGGGTGGAAACCTTGTATGTCCAAATTTGGTCAATTTCATATTTTTTCCCAAATCGATGCTATTGGTCAGTCCCCACGTGGTACTGTTATTTTTACAAATTATTAACCAATCTAAAGTGTTGAAAATAGCTTGAGAGCAAATCTCTTAACTCCATTGGACACTTCAACTGTCTGAGAATCCTCGTAACTCCACCTCTTCTTCACTCCGCGGCGGGCGGGAGCCTCGCGGCATTTTGTCTCCTCAGGATTGAAAGTCACAACGATTAAGAAGTCCTCGTCGAGCAACACGTAAAGCAAGCCTTAACTCTGATTTTATCTGTGTTAAACTATGATATCTGTTATTGATGTATTTTAAATGTCTACTTATTACTAGGCTTATTATTACTAGGCTTATTATACGTGTGCATTGAAGTTTTAAAAAATGTATCTAATATAATACTTGATTTGAATTAAATGTTTTGGATACCAGCATAAAATTATTGTTTTTATTATTATTTTACTGACTCGAAGTTGGCACTGTGCATGTAAAATACCCCAAGTAACAAGGTTTTTATTTATGGGAGAAAAAAGGTAGGCTAGGTCTACTGGTCTAATTTCCGCCTATTAGACAGCCTAACGTTAGTCAGCTCGTCGTTTTTTGTTCTCCTTCACTTATAGCTCTTAAACCTTTAAAATGGAGTTTAGGAAGATGTATGTAACCACAGTCTTTGGTTAACTACTGAAGCCTTTTCTCTTGTCAAAAGGCTCAACGCGACCGCTGACTTTGTTTGCGTGCAGATTAATTTCCGCCTATTTTAGACAGCCTAGTATTTTGGTATTGCATGCATCACTCATATCTCTTAAACGTTTAAAATGGGGTTTAGGAAGATGTATGTAACCACAGTCATTAGATTTGAATGGCTTTTAAAGCCTTATCTCGTCAAAAGGCTGAACGCGACTATGAGGTGCCCCTAGGGACATTATTCAGAATTACCATGCATATACATGTACTTTTCCTCTCACATACACATATGAAACCAAATTCATTCACATAATATAATGAAATGCTCACACACATACAAGTGAAATGCTTTTACAAACACAACTGAAACGCTCTCATGCATACAACTGAAAATATTACGCTCACACACACAACTGAAACGCTCACACACACACAACTGAAATGCTCTCATACATACAACTGAAAATATTACGCTCACACACACACAACTGAAACACTCACACACACACAACTGAAATGCTCACACACATACAAGTGAAATGCTTTTACAAACACAAGTGAAACGCTCTCATACATACAGCTGAAAATATTACGCTCACACACACAACTGAAATGCTCTCACACACACAACTGAAATGCTCTCACACACACAACTGAAATGCTCTCACACACACAACTGAAATGCTCTCACACACACAAGTGAAATGCTCTCACACACACAACTGAAACGCTCACACACACACACAACTGAAATGCTCACACACATACAAGTGAAATGCTTTTACAAACACAACTGAAACGCTCTCACTTACACAACTGAAAAGCATTTCAGAATGATGTTGTATGCAAGCATTTCAGTTGTGTGTGTGAGAGCGTTTCACTTGTAGGTGTGTGAGCATTTCAGTGGTGTGTGTGAGAGCATTTCAGTTGAAACGGAAGGTGGTTAAAGTCTCCAGTCCAGTTGGTGGCAGTAGTGCACCTCAAGACGAAGAACTAGAAGCTGACTGTTGAAAGAAAGCATAGTAAACTAGCGCAAGTTGGCCATAAATTCACAGATTCGAACTTCCCGGGTCAATAACTCGTGAGCTAAACGTTGTTAATACACAAATAACACCTCGTTTTAATCGTAGTAATGTAGACAAGCAGCTGCAACCTAATTTTCCTCAAAACGAGCTTTCCCTCGCAGTGGACAAAACACATTGAACACTATGCGCAGGCGGCAGAGAGGCAGATCCGAAGGGACCGGTTATACTACAAAACTTATTTTGAATAAATATAATTTTATGATTATTATTTATGAAAAATATTCAATAACTGCACTGTAATTCACTGTATTGTTGCCAAATTCAGTTCGCACATCACTGCTGTCCTGATGGTTATACCACAACTTATTTAAAAAAAATATATATTTTTGATGATTTTTATTATGAAAAATATTCAATAACTGCACTGTAATTCACTGTATTGTTGCCAAATTCAGTTCACACATCACTGCTGTCCTGATGGTTATACTACAATTTATTTTGAAAAAAAAAAAAAGTTTCTTTTTGATAATTTTTATTATGAAAAATATTCAATAACTGCACTGTAATTCACTGTATTGTTGCCAAATTCAGTTCGCACATCACTGCTGTCCTGATGGTTATACTACAACTTATTTTGAAAAAAAAAAAGTTTCTATTTGATGATTTTTATTATGAAAAATATTCAATAACTGCACTGTAATTCACTGTATTGTTGCCAAATTCAGTTCACACATCACTGCTGTCCTGATGGTTATACTACAATTTATTTTGAAAAAAAAAAAAGTTTCTTTTTGATAATTTTTATTATGAAAAATATTCAATAACTGCACTGTAATTCACTGTATTGTTGCCAAATTCAGTTCGCACATCACTGATGCCCTGATGGTTATACTACAACTTATTTTGAAAAAAAAAAAAGTTTCTATTTGATGATTTTTATTATGAAAAATATTCAGTAACCACTGTAATTCACTGTATTGTTGCCAAATTCAGGTTATACATCACTGATGCCCTGATGGTTATACTACAACACTTATTTTGGGGAAAATATATTTATTTTAAATTGTATATACAATTGTAAATGTTTGTAACTTCACTCTAATTCAAAACTTCACTGTATACAATTAAAAATTTTTTTTTCAAAAATAAGTGTAGTATAACCATCAGGACAGCAGTGATGTGCGAACTGAATTTGGCAACAATACAGTGAATAACAGTGAAGTTATTGAATATTTTTCATAAATAATAATCATAAAAAATATTCAAAAATATATTTATTCAAAATAAATGTTGTAGTATAATCATCAGGGCATCAGTGATGTGTGAACTGAATTTGATGACACTA
Organism: Leuciscus idus; assembly: GCA_021554675.1. Classification (NCBI taxonomy): domain Eukaryota; kingdom Metazoa; phylum Chordata; class Actinopteri; order Cypriniformes; family Leuciscidae; genus Leuciscus; species Leuciscus idus. Next base: position 33,993,049 of record CM038623.1, on the reverse strand, counting down.
TAGTGTGTAACAGAGAAATTATTGACTGTTTTCGTAGTAACGCTTTTCGGGTTTTGCACTTTGCAGACGGTCCCTTCGGATCTGCCTCTCTGCCGCCTTTACTCTTCACGTCACATTACTACGATTAAAACGAGGTGTTATTTGTGTATTAACAACATTTAGCTCACGAGTTATTGACCCGCGGGAAGTTCGCATCTGTGAATTTATGGCCAACTTGCGCTAGTTTACTATGCTTTCTTTCAACAGTCAGCTTCTAGTTCTTCGTCTTGAGGTGCACTACTGCCACCAACTGGACTGGAGACTTTAACCACCTTCCGTTTCAACTGAAATGCTCTCACACACACCACTGAAATGCTCTCACACACACCACTGAAATGCTCACACACCTACAAGTGAAACGCTCTCACACACACAACTGAAATGCTCTCACACACACACAACTGAAATGCTTTTCAGTTGTGTGAGTGAGAGCATTTCAGTTGTGTTTGTAAAATCATTTCACTTGTTTGTGTGTGAGCATTTCAGTTGTGTGTGTGTGAGCGTTTCAGTTGTGCGTGTGAGAGCATTTCAGTTGTGTGTGTGAGAGCATTTCAGTTGTGTTTGTGAAAGCATTTCACTTGTATGTGTGTGAGCATTTCAGTTGTGTGTGTGAGAGCATTTCAGTTGTGTGTGTGAGAGCATTTCAGTTGTGTTTGTGAAAGCATTTCACTTGTATGTGTGTGAGCATTTCAGTTGTGTGTATGAGAGTGTTTCAGTTGTGTGTGTGAGCATAATATTTTCAGTTGTATGTATGAGAGCGTTTCAGTTGTATGTATGAGAGCGTTTCAGTTGTGTGTGTGTGAGCGTTTCAGTTGTGTGTGTGTGTGAGCATTTCAGTTGTGTGTGTGAGAGTGTTTCAGTTGTGTGTGTGAGCATAATATTTTCAGTTGTATGTATGAGAGCGTTTCAGTTGTGTGTGTGTGAGCGTTTCAGTTGTGTGTGTGTGAGCATTTCAGTTGTGTGTGTGAGCGTAATATTTTCAGTTGTATGTATGAGAGCGTTTCAGTTGTGTGTGTGTGAGCGTTTCAGTTGTGTGTGTGTGAGCGTTTCAGTTGTGTGTGTGAGCGTAATATTTTCAGTTGTATGCATGAGAGCGTTTCAGTTGTGTTTGTAAAAGCATTTCACTTGTATGTGTGTGAGCATTTCATTATATTATGTGAATGAATTTGGTTTCATATGTGTATGTGAGAGGAAAAGTACATGTATATGCATGGTAATTCTGAATAATGTCCCTAGGGGCACCTCATGTGTTTTAATACCAAAATGTGTTTTAATCCATTAGTCTCGCTGTAGTCAGTTATTTTTTTCGATTTTTTTTTTTTCAGTAAGCTTCCGGGATGCTGATAGTTCCAGATATCATATAATAAAGGATTAGGCTATATATGGATATGGATATCTACAAGACGGGCTTTGGTTCTACTAGCGATTTGATTGGAGACCAACAGCCAATCACAATTGACCTTTAATTTTCTGATTGGTTGATTTTGTGGCACACTTGTAACGTTGCAAGTTGAGCGAGTTGAGCGAGCGTGTGTGTCAAGAGTTGAGCGAGCGTGTGTGTCAAGAGTTGAGCGCGCACAGAATTAAGAGGTTGAGAGAGAGAGAGAGGGACTTGACAGGAGCGCAGAGAATAAGTTTGTGAGAGAGCACCTGAGTAAACTGCGTGAGAGGGGTTATTATTGCACGTTAATATGGATAATAGCAAACAAATACATTTATTGAGCACGGAATCGTTTTTTCCTTTGCTCAAACACATTTTTTTTTTGCGATTGTTAATTTCTGTTCAAAATATAATGTAATGTGCTTGCAAAATATAGTTCTCTGTGCTCAAAACTTACAATTACTCTATTGTTGCAATCTTCCAGCGGTACAGAATCATGAGTGTACTGGGCGAAACGATATCTCTATTATCTCAAAAATCATAAAACCTGCTGCCATGATTCTGTATGGTGATTGTAGCTAGTATGCATATCATTTGAGCAAAAAGACATGTCACAAGTTTTGTCGATTTATCATTCTCATTCTCCTTAAAATGTAAAAATGTATTTCAGGCGTTTTTCAAAGTTGTAGGCCAAATGTTTCTTTCAAGTTGTTTGTATAATATGTTGGACATGTCCCAGCTTCTGATAGGAGAGCAAACGAAAAACGCCCTCCTTCCAGCCAATCATATTGAGCGCCAACACATGGCCAATTCCATAATGAGTGTTCAACCCACGTTCATATTGACGTGACACAGGTACTGCTAATATACAGCTGTTGAAGTGGACGGTCGGCGCGCTCGTCAGCAAGGTAAATGTGTATTTCAATCGTTAAATAGCTGTTGTAGACTTGTGCAATATTCTATCAGCGATATATTTGTTACAAAGAGAGTGAGACAGATAATTACAAAATAATGACATTTTATGTATTTGTGAATATGGTTTAATGTATATAAAAATTCTGTTTAAATATTTAAATTTGTATGTTATTATTAAGTAATTATCTAAATCCCTTGTGCTTAACAGATCAGGGAATGAGATTTATTAATAACTACAAAAATTTCTTTATAACCAATTCCATTAAAACCGACAACGTTTTACGTATTTACTAACAGACAGTCTGATAAATTACAGAAAAAGTGCACGGATTTGTGGTTGTTTTTTTTTTTTGTTTTTTTTTTGGGCAGGTACATGGTTGCCTCGTTCTTGCACAAATTTGTATTAAAAGGATTTTGTACTTCAAGTCCTATAAGAGTGTTTTGTGGGAAGAGAGTAGGCTATGCAAGAAAGTCTGAACTGAAAGTTTTTAGATGAAAGAGTTTAGGTTTATTTCTTAGAGCACATGGACCCACTTTAAACTTCCCCATTCTTTTAACAGTCTTACTCGTCACTCGTGCGTCCTAGACTGGGTTGCCAGATTTGTGTAACAAAAACAACCCACCGACTTAAAGGGGACATATCATGCTAAATCCACTTTTTTAGCCCTTAAATGCATTTTGTTGTATATTTGGAGTGTTTAGAAGTACAGAAAAGTTGAAATTATTCTCTTCAGGTGCTTCGTTGATATCTTTATATTCTGTTTTGGTCATATTTTTCAACCTGTTCCGATTTTTCTGTTCTCTATGACGTTTTTTGAACTATTACGTCACAGTATTTGCAGCGGAACTGCCAAATAAGGACATTGACTTCCGGCCCACCACTTCGAGCAATCCGCCATTTTTATTTCTCGCTGCAATTTTGTAGTCCAAGCTAAAGGATGCAGAAGTTACGAGAGGGTAAGTTAAAATGTTCGGTTGTTGGATGTAGTAACCCACACGCTTCATTACACCGTCTAATGTAAATGAACTGCCGCGCTTGTGACAGGGCGCATGTTTAACTGAAAGAACGAGCAGAGAGAGAGACCCGGTCGCGCACGCGAGCCAGGCGAAAGTGTAAACAAGACTTCACCGTCTCCAAACTAGGCGCTGTCTTGCTCTCTCTCCCTCGCACATATTAATCAAAATAAATCGACACGGTGGTAAAAGGTCGGAAGACCAAAGTTTCATGTGTAAATACAGTAACACACCATTGCGATACATCCATATGAAGACGTTGTTCTGCAGGTTCGTCGTCTTCATTTTCATCTCGCTCCGGCTCCGACTCTGGCTCGAACATGTAAGGCTGGCTGGACAAGTCTTCCGTTGTTGACATTTTGTTAATAACGTGTGAATAAAACGTTTCTGTGCCGCTAGATAATCGTATATCTGCTATCAAACTACAAAAATGGCCGAACGGGGTGGAGTTGAACCGAGTGTCACCGCTACAACCTGGAGAGGGGGTGGGGTATGAAGTGTCTCAATTGTATTTAAAGAGACCGCACCAAAACGAGTTGCTCTCAGACGCACATCAGAAAAGGGGTAGAAAAGGGGCCTGTGGAGCTATAATAATGAGGAATTCAGACCCAAGCATTGCAGTTCCGCTTTATATAGACTACAAATGTATGATTTATATGTAAAAAGGAACAATTTAAAAGCATGATATGTCTCCTTTAAAATAATGGATTTTACGAATCGTTATTATGCATCCAGGTTTGATATCATTAATAGGCCCTTATAATGTAAGTAGCACCAAACATTTGAAACTTTTAAGAATCGTCAGTTGAATTTTTGAAAAAAGATCGAGCAATGTCATCAAGATTTTTATTTACATAGTAACATAATACAATACATTATTTTTATTAGTCTTTGTATAAACTATACTTGCATACAGGGAAGGCGTGGATTAAATAGACTACAGATCACTGCTGCTTTTTTGCTTTATGTGTAGGTCTATTATTTCTGCTGACACACTATGTAAATATTGTAATGAGCGCGACTCATATTTCCATTAAATCTTGGTATCCAGCACACCTGTTTAGACTGACAGAAGATTTGCTTTTGGTTGAACCGGAAAAAAAATTACTTAATTGAAATCATCAAAATAGGGAAAAACTCTGGTCCTGTAGTGTCATGTTTTGCAATACTCCTTCAGTAGAATTTTGATCAAGCATAATGGAAGATGTTTGATAATTCTAATGTTCGATCATTTCTATGTTAAAATTTTTGAGAGAAAAAAAAAAAATACAAACACACACACACACACACACACACACACACACACACACACACACACACACACACACACACACACACAGAGAGGATAAGCGAATATTGTTGATCATGTCATAAGTCCACATATTAAGTACTGAGTAGATTAGATGGTAAGCAAACAACCAGTTCTCCTAAGCATGCAGGAGAAATGGGCAGGAATAAAGATCTGAGCGACTTTGACAAGGGACAGATTGTTATGGCAAGGCGACTGGGTCAGAGTATGTTTGAAACAGCAAGGCTCCTGGGCAATGCTATAGGAATCCTTGGTCCTGCCATTCATGTGGACATAGCCTACATTTGATATGTGCCACCTGCCTAAACATCTTTGCAGACCAGGGACACCCCTTCATGACAATGGTGTTCCTTGATGGAAGTGGCCTCTTTTAACAGGATAATGCACCCTGCCACACTGCACACATTGTTCAAGAATGGTTTGAGGAACATGATGAAGAGTTCAAGGAGTTGCCCATTGTGGCCATTTCACATTAAATTAGTCAAGCATGCTTGCCATCTTGGAGAGCCTCAGAGTTTTAACAGCTGGTGTATTATATGCATGGCTTCTTGGGTTATCTATTAATGGTTCTCATACTCTGTAATTAACCTAATGGTTAAGCTATGTGCATTCAAGGCGTCAGATTTGTTTGGAATATTTGATACAACTTCATGCTAGAAACTGCTATGTTTGTCTGGGTGATTGGAGTGTATCAACATGCACTGTATCCCTTAAAGGCTTGAATTGTCATGGCTCCTCCTCATGTCACTGTGGTGATGTTGCTTGATAAAGTGATATAGGCCCTGTTTACACTTGCTATTAAGATGCATTGTGGTTGATCGGATCACAACTGAACAACGCTAAATACAGGTGTAAGCGGGGTCTAAAACGTTTTGAGCTTGTTTTCGCACTCACCACGTTTGGCATGGTCCTGCGGCTATCAGAGCTGGGGGAAAAAATCTGCTGCTCTCCGTGTGTTTTTCCATCGTCTCTGGTCTCCGTCTCCTTGAATTTAGGCAATAATCCAAAAGCCAATGGATAAATCTTATTTGATCTACAAAAATATCATCACTGCAGCACTTATCAGCCTTCTTGTTAATTCTGTGGATTATGTACTTTATCATTGTGGGCTTTGATGTTTTGGTGATATTTGCTTTTGGAATGAGTACAAAGCCAGCAGCCTGGAAGTGTGCCAGTTCCGAAGTCTTTGGACATTTGACTAAATAAATGGGTGATAATGTAGGAACTGCTGCTACTTTTGATTAAGATGAAATTAAATGTCTCCATTATGTATCTTGTGTATAATCACATTCATTATAATCATGGTCATTCATGTCTTAATCTACAATATGTAAAATCCATTGTGAACAAATTATCCTGGGTTAAACGTTAAAACTCTTTACAGGGAACTATAGAGAAATCATGCCTTCAGGCCCATCCAACCAAGAGAAAGACATCCCTGCCTGCCCTTTTGCTGGCAAAAAGACCTCTGGCAGGAATGGCGTAGAGAACAAGTTGGTTTCGGATGATGTAGTAGACAGACCCCTGCAGCCTAATAGAGAAACTGGGGCCACTGACCCTAAATGGATTCGTCCTGACCTGCCAAGTAGATGTACCTGGAAACCGGGAATGTCTCATGAAAAGTCCCCTCACACATACTTTCCCAGGTGATGATCACTCACTTTCAGAATCTAACCTAAAATTACAAGATTTCTAATTTAAATCAAGTGACAGGGAAATGACACGTACTAAAAAAGCTGAGTCTACTAAACAAAACATTTCTGTTCACTTCTCAGGAATATCTCCTTATTAGGAAACTTATCTGCAAGATAAATGTGTTACGAGAAAGAGAGAGAGAGACGAGAGAGAGGTTATCTTCTGTATAGATATTTCAAGTAATATTTTTTTAGAACAGTGTCCACACACTGAAGCAGATACATTCTCGTGTATGTATTCATAAGTACATGACTTGGTTTTATTTTTACCTGTTATTATTTTTATTTAGTGACAGTCTCATCATGTATATTTTAACCAAATAAATCACAACGGAAATTTGACAGCATACTCCTTTAAGATTTTTAATTTACACTGTCACAAAATGACCTTAATGTGAGTGTATTTTTCTTCAAGTGACCTTGAGTGTTTTTTTGTTTTGTTTTGTTTTTTTCACCATTGGAGGACAAAAGCTGAAGGCATTCTGCCCAACATCCTGGACAGGATTGGAGACACACCGCTGGTCCGCATAAACAAGATCTCTAAGACTTTTGGACTAAAGTGTGAACTTTGTAAGTGATTAATTCATATTTTTACTTTTGAAGTTGTAAATCAATTAAATTCAAAGTCAATACCATTTAATGACAGAAGGAGTATTACAAATGAGAAACTTCAAAAGCTTGGTATCCTTGAAAGACAAAATATTTAAAAAGACAAGGGATTTTAGACATACACTTGTGTCCATTGAAGTAGTTTTCCCTGCTATGTGGATTTATTGTTACATAAAACAGTCATTAAGTTTTGTTTGTCTGCAGTGGCCAAGTGTGAGTTCTTTAATGCTGGTGGTAGTGTGAAGGACCGCATCAGTCTGCGTATGGTGGAGGATGCAGAAAGGGACGGCATTCTCAAACCTGGAGACACCATTATAGAGCCCACTTCTGGAAATACAGGTAATCCCACAGGTCATTTTATTATTTACAGACTGTTCTGTTTTGTCAAACACGTTTTTGATACTTCATCTTACCTTTTTTTTTTACATTCCTATTGAATTGCTCATTGTTTCAGTACAGTATGTTCTTTTCAAAATCTTCAACAATATATGATAATTTTTATTTTGCTTTAGTCATGGTGTCCATTGCAGTGGACATGATTTTTTAAAAAAAATAAAAACAAAAGAATTGGGGGGAAAAAAAGAAAAATTTGCTTAGTAAAAACAAATCTGGTCTGAAGGTCTAACAAATTTGTGCATTCTATGCAGGTATTGGTCTTGCACTGGCTGCAGCAGTGAAGGGTTATCGCTGCATAATTGTTATGCCTGAGAAAATGAGCATGGAAAAGGTACAATTTATCCCAATTAGTTTTCTTAGCCCACCAAGAATGTACAATTTTATGCAGTTAAACAAGAGTCTCATCATAGGTTGACGTGTTAAGAGCTTTGGGTGCTGAGATAGTCCGAACTCCCACCAGTGCGCGGTTTGACTCCCCAGAGTCCCATGTGGGTGTGGCTTGGCGCTTGAAGAATGAAATTCCTGACTCGCACATCCTGGATCAGTACCGCAATCCCAGCAACCCCCTGGCTCATTATGACACCACTGCTGAGGAGATTCTGGAGCAGTGTGATGGTAGTAATCGTGTATTTTCTCTCTCTCTGTCTTTGTTCTGCTTTTGATCTTCACAACATAACTCTTCTCTGTTGTCAATTTAATTGAATTGAATTGGAATTGAATCGACCGCTTAGCCGCTGGAAGCGCACGGCCCGGTGCAGTCTCACCAGTTGCACCGCCCTAAGGATGTACATGTACATGTAGTTCATTAATATTGCTCAGTATTTAAATGTAAAATTACACTGAAACAAGGACACCTTAAAATAAAGTGTAACCGACATTTGTTCATCTTTGGAACATAAATTAAGATATTTTAATGAAATCTGATAGTTTTCTGTCCCTACATTGAACATCCATTCACCCAAAACTCTGATTGTTCAAAACGTTCATAAAGAGATCGTAAAAGAAATCCGTGTGAATCGAACGGTTTAATCCAAGTCTTCTGAAGTGACACAATCGCTTGATCAGCAGATAGAGCACTCAAATTTGATAAACGGAAGCTCAGCCGTACTTGCTTGATGCTTCTCTTCAGAGGACTTGGACTGAACCACTCAATTCATATCGATTTATTTTACAATGTCTTTATGAATGTTTTGAACCATTTTTTGGGTGAATGGCTATTCAATGGAGGGGCGAATATCTCTCAGATTAAATACTTTCACTTGTGCTTCTACGATGAATGAAAGGGTTCTGAGGTGAACTATCCCTTTAACTCTCTACTCGCCTTACCTGTGTCAACAGGAAAAGTAGATATGCTGGTGGCAGGAGCTGGCACAGGTGGCACTATTACTGGCGTTGCTCGCAAATTGAAGGAGAAATGCCCAAATGTTAAGGTAGACACGGATTGTCCCTGAGACCTGATGCTCAGCAATTCTTTGAAATTCACTTGCTTTGTAACAGAAAACAGAGTACTATTTTATTTTAAAATGCCAAGAAGCCAGAAAGAGAAAAATGGAAGAGTATACCACATCATAGGAATACCATTGAGTCTGCATAAGAAATCATATAAATTGCAGCTTTAAAGTCACTAAGGCATAAAGTAACAAGACAACACCGAATATGTTCACACGTCTAAAGTCTGTCTTTGTTTTGCTAGATTGTTGCAGTGGACCCAGAGGGCTCGATCCTCGCTGAGCCTGATGAGCTGAACCGGACAGATAAAACCCAGTATGAAGTGGAGGGCATCGGATATGACTTTATACCCACCGTTCTGGACAGATCTGTGAGTGACTGTACATAGGTGTTAGATTATGTAGAGTGTTAAATTAGATTCAAATAAAAGTCTAATGTCCTTTACCAATTTTATTTGTCCATGATAGGGCTCTTCAACTGGTATCCTACCAGATCTTTGACCATCAATCATTTTTATGCAGCCCTCCAATTTATTTTAGTTATATTTATGCACTGCCACATACATTAAAGGGTTAGTTCACCCAAAAATTAAAATTCTGTCAGTAATTACTCACCCTCATGTTGTTCCAACCCCGTAAGACTTTCGTTCATTTTCGGAACACAAATTAAGATATTTTTTATGAAATCTGAGAGCTGTCTCACTCCTTCATTGGCTGCTAGGTAATTGATATCTGCCAGCCCAGAAAAGTTAGTAAAGACATCTTTAAAATTGTCCAAGTGACTACAGTGGCTCAACCTTAAGTTTATCAAGCGACAAGAATACTTTTTGTGCGCAAAAACAAAACAAAAATAACGACTTTATTCAACTATTCATTTTCTTCTGTGTGGGTCTCTGAGTGAGTTCACGTAGTGTAACAGCACAGCACTTCTGGGTTGTACGTCAGAATGTAGGCTCACTATTGGCCAGCAACACAGGCATCACACACATGACCAGCGTCAGCCAATTGTGAGCCTAGGTTCTGACGTACAACCCAGAAGCGCTACGCTGTTACACTACGTGAACTCATTCAGAGGCCCACAAGGGGTTGGAACAACATGAGGGTGAATAATTAGTGACAGAATTTTCATTTTTGGGTGAACTAACCCTTTAAAGCATCCTGTGTACAAAACCTAATGATGAAATCAACAGTGATCAACATCATGATCCATATTTGAACCATAGTGAGCACGTTTAACCTCTGGCTATTGTTTATTTACACTAATTTCCCAAACATCCAGACGTGAATTAGCCCTGTTATAGGTGCACATATTCAATCACGTCTTATCGGATGTGTTTATGTATAACTGGGACAGAGACATAGAGATGAGGCATTGAAGTTGATAGTAGAACAGCAAGAAAAAATTAAAACAGTGATGAAAGCTCAACCTTCAAAATTAGACTTGCTGGTAAAACTTTACAATGAGGTTCCATTTGTTAACATTAATTAACATGAACTAACAATGAAAAATACTTCAAAAGTATTTTTTTTTTATATTAGTTCATGTTAATTTTAACATTTACTAATACACTATTAAATTCAAAAGTTGTATCTGAGTTGAAGACTGGCTGGAAAACAAGTATGGCTTCACACCCTCAACTAACAAGGAGTTTTTGTAAAAATGTACTTTTACATCAATCAGACATTTGTGCAGAGAATCAGTGGTGAAAGGACCTGACTTGATGTTCAGGATGATAATTCTGACTCTCAGCTGTATAAACCAAATAGTCAGGATGTTTACATATATGTATGTTCAGTGGTGCCTGACACATTTTCGTTTTACAAACACTGTACACTTGAAGCAGGGAAAACTATAGTAAAATGTTTGGAAATAAAAAAGTTGGTAATGCTTTACAAAATTAGGCCCCGTTAACGTTAGTTAATGTATTAACAAACATTAACTAACAATGAGCATTTGTTACAGTATTTATTCATCTTTGTTAATAAAAATACAAGTTCATGTTTGCTCAGGTCCAATAAATAATATTAAGCAATTTATAACCCTGTAAAACCTTACATATGAAATAATAGTCAGATAATAATACATTTATGTATCAAATATGATACAGTAGGCTTTATGGGGATAAAAAGCATTAAAAATAATAATAATAATAATAAAAAAAAAATGCTTATTTGATAAATTTATTTTTATAAATAAATAAAGGTGTCACATACCATATCAGGCACATTATCACATACTTGCAGTAAAAGTGCTAAGATCAAATATTATACAAATTATACTCTCCTCATGTCTTCATCTGGATAATCCGACGCCCAAAAGGACGGACCCTGTTCTGTGACTTCTACATGTTTGTTGCAATAGTCCACTCATTGGTTCCATTTGTTGCTATTTTGACATTTTACCAGTAGTTGGCAGTAGAAGTATAGGGTTGGCTTACAGCATCCTATTGGTGGGGGAACCAGTCATGTACAAATGATGCAGGACTACTTTGAAACCCCTGTGTGTGTTTATTTCAGTTAGTTGACAAATGGTACAAATCCAAAGACGATGAATCGTTTGCCATGGCCCGAATGCTTGTAAGAGATGAAGGGCTGTTATGTGGTAAGAACATGATCTTTTATTAAATTTCACCTTTATATGTCTGTGAATTTTTCAACATGTTAAATGTTTATGAGAATACTGAAGTAGGTATATGCTGCATTGTTTATCAGTCTAATGCTCTGTCTCTGTTGTCAGGTGGTAGTTCAGGCACTGCCATGGTAGCTGCAGTAAAGTTTGCCAAAGAGCTGAAGGAGGGTCAGCGCTGTGTTGTGATTCTGCCAGACTCGATTCGAAATTACATGTAAGGAGAAGTCTTACTGAATAAAAGTATTTAGTTTCAGTTTGTTTTTCCAGGGAGCACAAACCGATAAATTTGACCTTAAATGCACTTTAAGTTTCTTTAGTTAAAAGCATCTGTCAAATGCATAGATGTGTGCATGCATGTATAACATATACTGTGTAAATATAATATATACTCTAAAGGTCCAAGTTCTTGAGTGATAAGTGGATGTTCCAGAAGGGCTTTCTGAGGGTGGAGGACATCATGGTGAATAAACCCTGGTGAGGAGAGGATCATTTTGTCAATTTAAGATTTAGTCAGCAAAGCTCAAGTGGAGTGTATAGGTGAGACTAGGGCTATTTGTCATACTTTTCATTTGGTGAATATTCATTAAGGTACTTACTTAAATTTCTCCATAGGAATATAAGTTGGTCTTTTAAAATATATTGAACATTTCCATCATCACTGCCACATAAAAAAAATAAAATACATATTGACCTTTTTTGACAACATGTCATAATAACAAAACATGGTCAGGACATCACACTATATGGGGTACGTTTTTCAATGCATTTTATTTATTTTAGTAAAACAATTATTAAAAACACAAAACAATTAACGTAACAGCAAAATATGTACAATTTATTATACAAAAATATCAAACCATTAATTTGAATAGTTTGTAACATTTTAAACACAACTTACCATTGTCCTGTGAATACTTTTCAACTTTTAAGTTAAAATCCATCTCAGTTATGACCCAGAACTGAGGTTTTATTTTGATGATAGTGGAACATTTAGTATAGAGAACACATTCATCTATTCATCTATAATGTTATTTAAAAGGGTTTTGAACTAGGTGTTTAAACCATAGAAAACCCATTTCACTCCACACTTTTTAGTTAGTTAGATATTGTGGATATGATAACTTCTCTTTGTGAAAGCTATGGCCATTTTCCCCTATTTTAAACATTTATACAAAGTCTAGGTATTTAGAACCTGAGCAGCCTCTCATTTGTTTTTGGTCCTGTGTTCATTCTTTATTTATCTTCATCTGTCATTCAATTACTTCCAGGTGGTGGAATTTGAAATTGCAAAGTCTAAACCTCTGTGCTCCCCTTACTGTGCTGCCCACAGTCACATGCCAAAAAACTATCAAAATTTTGAAAGAAAAGGGCTTTGACCAGGCACCTGTCGTAGATGAAGCTGGGTGAGTGAAAACGCAACTAAGAACATTTTCATATTAAATTCAAAATAAAATGTTGACGACCTTACTGTAATTTTCATCAGCACATATTGTATTAAAACATTTGTCAATGTAAATGAAGCTGATTGAAAGTGCTTTACACTACATTTGAATGCTTCCTCTCTGCAGGTTGATTCTGGGTATGGTGACCCTGGGAAACATGCTTGCTTCTGTGCTTGCAGGAAAGGTGAAGCCCTCTGATCCTGTCAGCAAAGTGCTCTACAAACAGTTCAAGCAGGTGAGTCTTGTGCAGGACTTTTAGAAAGGTCAATCCATCTGATATTACTTTACCATTTTGCCTGTTTTAGATTCGTCTAACTGACAACATGGGAAGGCTGTCTCGGATCTTGGAAATTGATCACTTTGCCCTGGTGGTCCATGAGCAGATTCAGTGTGAGTGTTTATTGTCATGACCAGACATTGAGTAATAATTCTTCATTGACTGGATAATGTGAACCAAAGGCCCTTGGTAGGGCAAATAAAAAAACAAAACACAACAGGGAAAAATTTTAAACTCACAGACTAGACTAGACCAGACCAGACCAGACAACGGCAACCAGAAGCACAATATGGATACAAAATGAACCAGCACAGGACGGAAAACACAAGGGAAATAAATAAGGAAGGAAATTAGGAGGGTAACGAGGGAGAGCAGGTGGGGCAATTAAACCAATAATCAGGTAATAAAAAGGGCAGGGTTAAGACAATAGACAACAAAGCACATGGCACATAGAAACATACAAAACAAGAGAGAACACAAGATTGCCTGGCTAATGAAAACATAAACCATGTGCTCGACAAAAACACACGAGACAAGAGTGCACAGTGAATGAACACTAAATCCATGTGCATACAATAAGAGACAAAACATGAAGCATGAATTTCCAAACCTGGACACTGAACTGAAACCGAGCTAGACTGAAGTGCCGGGATCCAAACACCATACTTTGCACTTACAATAGAAACAAGCGGACGAAAGAGTGTACGGAACTTGAAACTGCATACTCACACAAAGACAAGACGATAGGAGCGTCAGAGCTCTGTCATCAAACCAAGAATAAACCAAAACAATTTTGTGACAGAACCCTGACCCTTCTTAGAGGTCATTTCATATATTCTGTAATTATTTATCCCAGAGGTCCACTTATAATGGCTTAGCGTGGTGCATAGTCGGCCACTATAATTCAGAGTTTATGTGAAAGTGTGGTGATGGTGAAGGTGACAATGATATAATGATGATAATAATATTTACATAAACATACAATAACCCATCTGTATAAATTCAAAGAAATAAAATATTTGATATTCATGTAACAAGCTAAACTCAACAGTCTAGCACATTCTTAATTAGTTGCTACCTAGGCTTATAACAGCCTGCTAATATCTGTCCCTGAGTACTGCATTGAACGTGAGCCTGTACCAAGACAATACTAATTTAAATGAAATTCTTATCCTATATTCCTCAACATTGTTGCTTTAAATGACTGCTGATTAAATTTGATAAATGTTAAGCTAGCATCAAACATTTCGACAACCCATTATAACTTAAGGCAATCTCTTAAAGTTGGCATGAAATTAAAATTCACCCAATCAATTTTTTAAATGCATGTTATAGATCTTATTTTAAATTATTCATCTGTATCTTTTTCATAAAAAAAAAAGTAAAACTTCGTAAGGTTTAATCATAATGCCATAACTCAATTTTCCAGTGAAAATGACAGACGCTACTTCCGTTTAATTTTCGACTTTATAAACATTAATTTTCTTTAATAACATCCGCTTTTCAAACCCTGCATTACATTGTGACAATCAGACAATCACATTGTGACATTCACAAAACAATCTTTTCTGAAATGAGTTTGTACAAACTGCAAAGGTCTAAATGAAATGATTCACTTTTAGTGACAGATGCAAGAGCAGGAACAGCACAAGGTTTGACAGATTTTGTACATTTTGCCTGTAACATTGGCTTAGGTGTTTAGGAATATTATTATATATTCTCTTTTTCTATATTACATGTGACTGGGCGGGCAAAGTCTCTAACACCAAATAGGTGTTCTGTCTGCTGTTTAGGAGCTTAGTTTTAATATATCCTGCACAAAAATATACACTGAACAAAATTATAAATGCAACACTTTTGTTTTTGCCCCCATTTTTCATGAGCTGAACTCAAAGATCTAAGACTTTTTCTATGTACACAAAAGGCCTATTTCTCTCAAATATTGTTCACAAATCTGTCTAAATCTGTGTTAGTGAGCACTTCTCCTTTGCCGAGATAATCCATCCACCTCACAGGTGTGGCATATCAAGATGCTGATTAGACAGCATGATTATTGCACAGGTGTGCCTTAGGCTGGCCACAATAAAAGGCCTCTCTAAAATGTGCAGTTTTACTGTATTGGAGGGGTAAATATTCTTTATTTGTAAGAATACAGTACATTTGTTTAATTTTTTCATGTCAAAATCCTTTTGTCTTTTTGCTTTGACCTAGAATTGTGAATGCAACCAGAGGCATTTTTAAACCTTGAGGTCTTATCCTTCTGATCCCATATAGCCTTAGCACTGAGAGGATGATGAGAAGTTTTTTTGAATTGCTTCTCTGTTGTTGTTGTTTTTTTGTCTCAGACCTGACGGATGGATCCTCCACTCTAAAGCAAATGGTGTTTGGAGTGGTGACAGCCATTGATCTCCTCAACTTTGTGACTGCTCGAGAGAAAAGAGAGAGATCTATGTCTGAATCAACAGATGAATACTGAAGGCATTTGAGAACTTCCTGCCTCAATCTGAATGCGATCATTCAGACAAAGAATCATACTTTAAAGCTATAGATGTCATACAGCTATTACATCTAAACTTGGGCATTAGGGTTGGGTGCCACTGCTTTTTACAATTATATTTCTTGTTTTCATAGCCAATAATTATGTAAAAGTTTATAAATGTATGTACATTTTTTTTACAGTGATGTTTAGAGGCCTCAGAACAGGGTATAAAATATTGTTTTGCCAATGGTTGGTAAATTTACTAAATTTACTGGCCATAAATAGTTTGTACTGACCATGGCTGTGAATTTTGCATTGTTGTTATTCAATTTATTTGTTTAAATTACTATGACAATGGAATTGTTTTGCTTTGTTTTCCCTGCTGACAAAAAGTAATTGTCTCACTGTGTCCTTTGACTTGTCATGTTGCAGTTACTAATAAAAGTATTGGCCAACTGGGTAGTTTTATTTTTGTCCGTTATAAAAAAGTTTGTATCTTGTTATTGTCAATATAAACCAGACTCACAGACAGATTAGCGAACCCAACCAGTAGTATATTGCACAGATGAAATAATGGGAAAATGCAGGTGAGTAAATGGCAGATAAACAGTTAAGAGAGTGATATCTACTGGATAACGACTCGGTTACAACTGTAACCTTGGTTCCCTGAAGAGGGAACGAGACGCTGTGTCGATTGACGCTGTGGGAACGCTCTGCGTGATACGTCTTGAAGCACATGTGAAATCAGTCCAATGGTGTAGCGGAACATCAGAAGTGTGTGACGTCATGAACCAGGAAACTATAAAGCCTGCCCAAACCAAGCAGCACTAGCTTCTTAAAGGGATACTCCACCGTTTTTTCATATTAAACTATGTTATTCCCTTAACTAAGACGAGTTGATACATACCTCTCTCGTCTCAGTGCGTGCACTCAATCGCTCTGGCGCGCGGCGACACTTTGATAGCACTTAGCTTAGCCTAGTTCATTCATTAGGAACCAAACAAAGATGAAGCTAGAAGCGACCAAACACCTCCACGTTTTCCCGTGGAGAACGTGGAGGTGTTTGGTCGCTTCTAACTTCATCTCTGTTTGGTTCCTAATGAATGAACTAGGCTAAGCTAAGTGCTATCAAAGTGTCGCCGCGCGCCAGAGCAATTGAGTGTACGCACTGAGATGAGAGAGGTATGTATCAACTCGTCTTAGTTAGGGGAATAACATAGTTTAATATGAAAAAAACGGTGGAGTATCCCTTTAAAGGGTAACTAAACCCCTGGTCAGAGCCTGACTCCACCCACTGGCAATATTTGAAAAATGCTAGAAAAGTGGGCAGACCCCAGCGGAGATAGAGGGGACGAACCGTAAGCGGAGGGGGGTGCACCTATTTTTTTACAGTCTATGTGTCAGACTCTCTAAAATGGAGAGTGACTCACAGGGTCGCAAGACGACGTAAAGTACATGCATCTGATGAGTTTTATCGAGTTGATGTCAATAGCGCGCGCTCTCTATAGGCATTTTCATATTTTGCCGCTATGTAAAAAAATCCAGCAAAATGCGGCGGCGCGTTTGTCGACCCCAGAGGATTAACTTAAGCCTAACCATAAATTGTGATTAAAATATATATGATCACTCACATCAAGACGCCGCTGCGGTGGTGGAGTCCATGCAGGAGGAGCAGCGTTTGGCACTGCATCGCTTTTCAGCGTGAGCTGTGTGGAGAAGCCCATTTCCAGCTCTATTGCGTTGGAAAAGCAATTCCACGTAAAATGCAGGTTTCACACTCACGGTCTTCCAGGCCAAGTGCATGCAACCACTGGCGCCTAATTTCCAAGTCTGCTGGAAAGCTATGCAGTCCAGCAGTGCTGTTGCAACCAGCAACACTACACCTACGTACCCTCCTGACCACTGTACTAAATACAGATAAATCTATGCTAGCTCGTACCAAGGGCGTGGTGAGCTTGTACCAAGGGAGGGTGTGGTGAGCTGGAACCTGCTTACGTCACATAGTACCGCTTACGTCACGTAGTACCGCAAACATCCAATAGGAAAATTCAACTGCAGTAGCCACCGTTCAACCTGAAGAGGGCAGCACTCAGACGTTTTTACACCATATATTGTAGAATTAAAACACTTTATACCCAAATGTCAAAAAAGTTACTCGAATCAATGAACAGCACTAATAAAGCCCCATTCTTACAGATCATTAACTAAAACAAGTTGGTTTAGGGTTTAGTTACCCTTTAATAGTCTGAAGTAAGATGCTGACAGGCATGTAGGAGGTATGGCAAGGTGACGCAGCGTCTCATTCCCTCCTCAGGGAACCGAGGTTACAAACGTAACCGAGGCGTTCTCTTTTAAGGGAACTCGCGCTGCGTCGAGTGACACTGTGGGAACGTCCAGGCACGTGCACACATAGACATCAAAGGGGGCTTGAGCACCTGCCCTTTTTATTCCTGGAGAGAAAGTGCCCTTTTTTCTGGGGTGCTTTTTTTTTATTTGTGAAAAATAATATATATTCCTGTTTGCGCACAGCTTCCCTGTCAAACAAATATATTTATTGAAGAATAGTATATCTAAATATCAGGTCAGGAGTTCTGAAGCGCTCCCTCTCTCTCTCTCTCTCTCTCTCTCTCTCTCTCTCTCTCTCTCTCTCTCTCTCTCTCTCTCTCTCCCCCTGCGTCTCTGCGCAGCGGCGCACATCGGCACACATCATACACATTCCCGCTTATTACATGGCTACCTAACAAATAAATAATTAATTTGACACAAAATATTGATTTAAAAGGGAGTTTATTGATTTAAACCATAGACTGTAAAAAATATGGACAAAGCGATTTAAACCCGATTGTATTGCTTCCGCTAAAGAAAATAGTACGCTCCGTCTCTACGGTTAGAATCCTGTGAGTCCATAGCAACGCTCTGTTTTTCATGGCAACGGTCCGCACAGCGGTCTGTTATCAAGAAATAACAGACTGCATTCTACATTGGAATTCAACCAAGCCATGTAATAAAATAAGTTAGTAATAAAATAAGCATATATCACCACCAGGTGATATGCTTTAGTTATTTTGTTTATCCTATTTACCTGCATTGCCCTGGCTGTCAATTAGATGCAAATGTGCGCATTTTAACTAGTTGACGCCTAATTTGCATACAGAACGTCCCCAGTTAATGACTTACATCAAGAGTCTTTCCCCCTGAAATTTAGAAATCTAAATTGGTCAATTTAGAAGAAATCTACAGATGCAAACAGATGGAGGATACACTCTAAAAAATGTAGTAAATCTGAGTAACTGCATCTGGTACATTAATAAATAAAACTGAGTAGAAATAAGTTAACATTAAACATTAAAAATAACAATATTTCTAAATTAACTTTTTATTTATGAGTAATTTAACTTTTTTTATTTCCTCTAAACCTTTATAAAATAGTATTCCATACAACCACAAATACATAGGCTACATGACATTGGCTTTTATTGAATTTTTACTCAATTATTTTGGTAAGTTTAATTCAAATAATCAAGTAAGATTTTCAGAGATTTTATTAAGTTAATAAAGTTAAATATTTCTGTAATATTTATTTACTAAGCCACAGAATATTTTTAGAGTGTAGTAGGTTTAAAACAAACTCCATCTAAATGTGGATTTTGAAGGTTTTATTTGATGATGATGATACAGTCCTCCCTCAAATGTGAAACTAAGTCCATGTCAGGACCATCAAACACGCCCCTCTGCTTGATGCAGTTATTTAGGTTATTCTAAATATATACTTGAAACTAGTAGCATAAACATGCACATTGTGGAATGGTTTCCTTTGCTGCTCTATAAACCTAGTGAATACTAAGGAGACCATGGTTTCTGTGTGAACTGATTATTTTGTAGACATCTTTTGAAAATGAAACAATTGCGTGAGTTTGAGGAAGATAAAATTAATTAACTTTTTAAATAATTTTTTTTAAAAGGAAGTCAGAGTTGCGTTAATATAATTATATACTTTTTTGTTTAAAAAAAGAAAAAAAATACGTAATTATGAGAAGTGCCCTTTATTTCACTTGAGCCCCTGCCCCTCAAAATGTCTGTGCACGTCCCTGGGAACGTCTATACCAACTCCACCATAGCGATAAGTGACTGTCCTGTGTGAGCACCTGGGACCCTGGTGTAGAGTCCAGGTCCAAAGCATAGAACCTTACAAATGTGTGCGGTGAGTACCACCCTGCCGCATCACAAACATCTTGACATAAGGGCCTTAAAGGCTGCCATACTCCTAGTAGAGTGGGAACGGACAGCCATAGGTGAAGGCTGTCCGACCGACTCATAAGCAAGAGAGATAGCCTCGACCACCCACTTGCTCATTCTCTGCTTTGATGCTGGGGACACCTTGTTGGTGGGCCTGAAACATACGAACAGCTGTTCAGTTTTACGCCACAGGGCAGCTCTGTGGACTTAAGCATTTAGTGGCCTAACTGGACACAACAGATTATTATTTTTCCTGTATCATGGAAGGGGGGAGGACAGAAGGCCTGCAGCATTATAGATCTAGCCACGTTTGTGGGGACCTTAGGAACATAGCCTGGTCTAGGGTAAAGAAACGTTTTGTCCATACCAGGCACAAATTACAAGCATGAAGGTAAAATCGACAAGGCTTGCAGATCTCCTATTATTTGGTGCAGCATGCAGAAAGAAGTGATAGCGAGGAGGAACAAAGCTTTTAAGGTCAGAATCTTGGCCGGAACCTCTTCAATAGGCTCGAAGGGAGCCAGGGACAGGCCTTGCAGAACAATGGCCAAATCCCATGTCGGCACCCTGGTACGAGCTGCAGGCCTAAGCCTCAAAGTACCACGGAGAAATCGAGATACCAAAGGGTTTCTCCCCAAAGACATTCCACCCATAGGTAAGCAGCTATGGCCACCACATATACCTTTAAAGTGGACTGGGATAGACCTGCAGTGAACCGCTCTTGCAGGAATTCCAGCACTGTACCAACTGGGCAGTTAACTGGGTCCAGCCGACGATCACTACACCAAGAAGTGAACACTCTCCACTTCAGGGCATTCAGGTTCCTCGTGGAGGGAGCTCTGGAATGTAAAATGGTCTCCTCAACCTCGGTTGAGAGACCAGTACCTATGAGCTGAAAGAACAATGTAAAGGCCATTTTAAAAAGCTTCAAATAACAGATGTTTCAATTAAACAACAGTATATTTTTGTCCTGAAATAAGTCTAGTAGAGAATATGTAAAACATGTTATATTCAGGACATGTTGTTAATTTCCTAATTAATAATATATCAACAAATAATGGGTGGGATGGAGGCCATAAACAGCATCTAGACTATAAGATGCTGGTACTTGCAAGATACAGATGTTTGCATCTTCTCTCCAGGCCTGACATAAAATATCCTTTCATCCCAAGCTCTTGTAATAGTTCCGTTCATGGTATAGTCCACTGAGAAATGCTTCAAATAAAAGCTGCTGACTGAGCTGAAACCTGGCCAAAGATTAAACCACTCATCCGGTGGCCTGGTCGCCCATCCTCACTCCATTGGCCGGTTCACCCCTCCCATGGCTGGGGCTGTTTGCCAAGGCTGTTGAGTCTGTGGTATGGAAAAAGGGCCTTGCTGGTGGTTTACAGTTAAGCCTCACCAGCGTGCCAGGTGAAAGCCCCCAGGGATTACCCTAATGCTGCCCCACAGACCAGAGGGGAAGTCATCTCATCTAGGATCTGAATTATGGGTTCAAAGCTGTATTGGTCAGACAGATAGTAGATGAGTTAAATATTCCACACCCAAATCCTTTGCTAAGCCATTTCACTGTACATGTGTATGTGTGTCAATGCACTTACTATATGCAGTATTAAATTATTACCATGAAAAAACAGCAGTTCTGCTACCAAAAAGTATAGAGAACATGCATATTGATAATAATTATCGTGGTACAATCATGTGATAATTCATGTAGGTTGCATTATTTCGATATTTATTACTATTTTCTCTACAGGATTATCCTGAAACGAATAGCTCACCCAAAAATTCTGTCATCATGTACTCACTATCATAACATTCCATACTTGTATGATTTTCCTTCTACTGCATAACACAAAATAAGATATTATGTACAGTATAATGCTTCAACTGCTTTTGTCCATACATTGAAAGTCAAAGGGGTTGAAATATGTCAAGCTCCAAAAAGGAACGTAAAACAGAATCCATACAAATCTGAATTTTAAGTGTCTATCTATTGACTCTCAAATCAAATCAAATCAAATCAAATCAAATCAAATCAAATCAAATCAAATCACTGATCAACTAATGTATGTAGAGACCAGATCAAATATAGTGACACTTCACTGTAGTAATCTTGATACAAACAGTTTTATACAGATCTCACAATGTATTAAAATGTTTTTATCTATTTTGCATTATGTGCAATAATCATCTTGTTTGTTTGCCCATGGTTCTGAATGCTTAACCCTATAAGCCTGATGTATCGTATTTGATACATACATTTCTAAGGCATCTAAATGATCAACATGTTCAAAACTTTGATGAAAAACCTGTTGTATGCAATCTACTACATGACTTCTGTCCTTTTCATGCCTCATGCCTTTTACCATAATTCTAAAAATGTCTATACTTTAGGTTGTGGTACACGTGTCTTTTTGCAGTGAAATCTTGACTGATTTTTATAAAGTTAAGGTAAGAATAGCCTACCTTTTATACTGTTAATGATATTTCAAGATGAACACTGGACTGAAGCAACTCAGATTTACTTGATTATCCATACATATTTTTTAAAAATCATGTTAAAATGTGATACAATTATGATACACAGGCTTTTGAAGAATGTTTATTTGTATCTCTCATTCATATATCCAATCTCATAATATTATATGATTTCCACAATCAAAACTACAGAGCTTTGTTCACAAAACTAAAACACTTTATGTGAGTAGTCTGTTATAAACATCAGCAACTGCACCAAATTATTGCACAAAATATTTTTGCTCAGTTTGGGCATCTGAATACATTTTATGCGCTTTTAGTGTGAGCCTCGTATTCTCATATCATACTACATGACCCATAAAAGCCTGATATATTAAATATCATACTTAAAAAAAGTTGTTTTAAAAAAAATATTTTGTCTGATGGTCCAATAAACTTTTATAAAAATAAAAAAAAAAAGATTTTTATGAATATTAGTTTATATGTCAGGCTTTAAGGGTTTAAAAATATGTACATGATACTGATGTTTAGTTTGATTCTGCAGAGCATGGGAATTGCAGTCATTCACTACATTCCCTGCACTAATCCCTCTCTTTACTTACTGTAGTGCACATGTGATTCAGGATGTTATGTGATTTGTATTCTGTAGTAACATAGTGCCAAAAGAGGAAATTTTAGCGTTGGTTTCAATAGAATTTTGCAGACTAACAACTAACAAATTAATATTTTAGTGAAGCTTCAATTTTGAGGAGGAAATAAGCATCTGAAGACCTGTACTTTTAAAGTAGTCAGGCCTAAGAAACATCAGGTGAACCAAGTGGCCATACCACACCATTAGTAAAGTTCTGCAGCCACTCCACTTAATCTGTATGGTCTGGTTTGTTTTGGCAGGCACATATTTTCCGGTGATAGCTGGCCACCAGAGTATTGCCGGGAGCCATTCAAAGCTAGACTGTCATTCTCAGGTCAGTGTGCACCCCACCAATTCTGCTGACAGCACTGTTCCCACCATGAGATAATGCCATTCCAGAGAGATCCACTTGTAAGCCCCTCTTTCTGAAGCACAGGTATATAACCAGGGTTTTCTCCACTGAGGACGGCACACATCGTTTGGGGATCTTTGTCTACTGTACCAGCCTCTATCAGCCTCCTCGTACTCTCCTTCAGTCTACATCTTCTCCTTCAAAAGTTTCCTCAACATCAAGTGGAAATAGTCACACTCAGACTCAAATCGCTGAGATTTGCCAGTCCACTTTAGCTAATCAAAGTTGAGAGTTTCCAAGCCTGACATTATGGATATTGCCATCCAACACCCCTGGTTCAGACGCAACATGGGCTATCCCACCCGTCTCTTCGATCAGTTCTTTGGAGAAGGCCTGTTCGACTATGACCTCTTCCCCTTCGCTGCCTCAACTATCAGCCCTTACTATCGACATTCACTCTTCCGCAACTTCCTGGACTCCTCCAACTCAGGCATCTCTGAGGTATGAATTCTTTATTGCGAATTGAGAAGATTTTAAATTTTATAATGCCATTGTTGATGCTAAAGCCCAACACAGGTTTGATTATCATTTAATCAATATAATAATTTTTTGGGAAACAGCATATACAGTATTAGTATCACCTCAAAGTAAGATATATGGTGGATATAACGAATTTTTCCTTACAGACCCCAGGAATTAAATCGCAAATAAGACATCAAAATCAAAACATAATCTTTGGAAATGCACAAACTGTGACAGAAGGCAAAACAGAATCAGGCTAAATTTAAGAAATCAACAAAACTGATGAATACAGCGCTGTAAGAAAAAAAAATATGTAGAACAATTGATAATGTCCTAGCAGAAAAGTACATTCAACCCAAACATGGTAAATATGAAGGCTGGACAACAGTTTTCCAGCATCCCTTCACCACCCCAACTCCTCACTCTCGATTGTTCTTATCCCGGCCAGAGATATGGGGGGAGTCCTCTGGGTTTGGGCACAATTCTGAGCTCAGAGCCCTCCTCTCGGACAGCACGTCAAATATGCATACTCTTTACTCTTATCTGATTATATATAAGTGTGAACTTGTGAAACTACAATTGACACCATGTCGATGTAACTCCACTGCTTGACACTTTTTCAGGTGAGGTCTGACAGAGACAAATTCACAGTGTACCTGGATGTGAAACACTTCTCTCCTGATGAGCTCAATGTCAAGGTGACAGATGACTATGTGGAGATCGAGGGCAAGCATGCAGAAAGACAGGTGAGGTCATGGCTCATTATGACAGGACAGATAATTTATTCTTATCTTCTCAAGAGAGGTTAGCAATTAGAAACTCGCAATTAAATTAAATTAACCATCCAAATGTTCTTATCAATTGCTGTGCTGATTTTTTCTTATAGTGGGAGAAAGTTGGTAGTTGAACATAGTAGTGAATCATTATTTAATCCGACTCTGAAGTTTGTGTATGATGCTTCATTTACAGTGATTTAGTTTGTTTTCCATCAAATTGTTCAGTGTGCAGTGAACTATGAACAGTGAACAGTACGATAGTATAATAGTATAAGTGCTTGTATGTGTGTATTCAACAGTCTGGAAGAATTAAATAGTGTAACAAATGCAGTAGCCTATGATAAATTATTGTCATAGGCTCATGAATAGTGGTTTGTCTGTGTGTGCAATTCAATTAATTTCAGTAAAACGAAGTGGTAGGGAGAATCAATGAATTATGAATAATTTGAGAAAATAACATGTATTCATGTAATCAACAACAAAAAAGTAACCGTAGTCTGATTACAAGCATTTTAAAATGTAATATAATCTAATTACAAGTTTGTTTGTTTTTTAAACTGAGTACGTAATCCAGATAACATGTAATCAGTTGCTACCCAGCACTGCACATCTCCTCCCATTTTTTTCCCAGTTGACTTTTTCTTTTCAGTTCCTTTTCTATTTTTATCTCCATCCTCCCCTCATAGCCACTTTTTCAGCATGGTGGGTTTATTCATGTTTCAGTAGCCTTAAGGGAGGCACAGATGAGGAAAAAGTGAGCAGATCTCTCAGAATGTTTGCGTCAGATTGATGTCACTTCTGCGTCATAGCCTGCCACCCTATTTGGAGTCCCAAAAGCCAGTAAAGAACTTCTGGGTAATCTTTTCCAGGCTTTACTGGTGGAGTGTGCGCTAAAATGCCTTGAACAAGCTGTTGTTCTGTATGACCTAATCAACAGCAGACACTAAATCGGTGACTACTGTTTCACCAGTGCTTGTTGAACCGTACTCCATACGGTTATGAGTTACAGTATATGGCCTCAAATCTACAGTAATGTAATCAGGATCAAACTAGTAATAGATCCTGTAAACAGATTCGTAAGATTCAGACCAATTTAGGAGAAAATTTCTAATAAATGTCTTCAGAGTTGGAACAGTTCGAATGGGTATTAACCTCTTGATGGATTACTTTGATATACTTTAACACTTTACTTTATTATTCATTTAATTATAATCTATAATTCTATTATAAGCTCATTTATATATATATATATATATATATTAGTGCTGGGCAACGATTAACATTTTTAATCGCGATTAATCGCATGATTTTCTTGCGATTAATCGCATTGTTACGAGCAAAATTTAATAATGAATTCTAAAGTAGTGTATATAGCAGATCTAAATGTACTGCTATATACACAGAAGTGCAATAACATGTGGTTTGCAAAAACTTTAAACAAATAGCCTAATGTGCTTTTTACCAGCAGTATTCCCTTTACACAGTAGCAATAAAATATACTTGTAAATCTCAACGTAAACATTAATGTAATCAAATCAAATATTAAACCAAAGCTATTTGCCACTGCCAGGGCATTACCTTTTATCTAGCTTGTTAAACAAGTTACCATCAGAGTCCTGTTTTCTTGTTTTTTTTCTTAACAGGTATCAACAGGTATCTTTCATCAGGGAGCAGCAGAAACAGTCAGTGTTCAGTAGCAAGTTTCCCTGTTACTATGCGTTCACACCAAACGCGAATAGCGCGTCAAATTCGCGTCTACCGCGTCTAGTTGGACGTTTGAACATTTTGAATCCATTCGCGCGTCCAGAGCGAAATTGACCCGCGTAAAAAGCAAAGGTTTGACGCGAACTGGACGCGCGAATGAGGCGAATTCGCGTCCACCGCGCCGCGCTAAACGCCTCATTCGCGCCGCAGGACCTTGCATTGACTTTAACATTGAAATCACTCGCGCCAGACACTCTATTCGCGTTTGGTAGAGTGAGGAGAAGTGGTCGAGCACAAGGTGCAGCGACAAGCGAGTGCGTTCCCGTGAAACTGTCGCGGTTGTGCGCACACACCCGCCCGCTGCCGAAGTTGAATTGTCTTGATCTTTTTGTAAACGACGTGCAGCACAAATCATTGGAAGAGAGACTGATCCTCGCTGTTTGTGAGTTTCCTGAATCTAAATAGTTATCAGGACATCAACAGGAGGGAATTCACATGGCAGAGCATCCCCGCTAAACGCCGGTGAGCAACGGACTTTCAAAATAATAATAAACTGCGTTAACGTGCGATAAAAAAATTGTCGGCGTTAATTAATAAATGCGTTAACGCGATAATAACGCGTTAACTTGCCCAGCCCTAACTGAGTGACCTAACTGAGGTGGGCATAGATTATTTTTTTTAATCTAGATTAATTTAGAAATTAATCTAGATTAATCTAGATTAAAACGGCTCATTTGAATTCTGCCGAAGGCATTCAGAATATGTGTGCTACCCAAATAATGACTATAAAAGTAAGTCTTTGAGAACGGGTTTCTCAAGCCAGGTGGCGCATTAGACCAGGGGCTCATCTCCTGTTTCCAAAATGCATCACAAACTGCTTGAGAAAGCTGTTCTACTCATAGACTGTAAAAGGTTACTACTGTACTGTTACCGTCCATAGGCAACATTAGGTAGGCCTATGTTATTATCAACTACTATAGGCTATCAATTAGGGATGGGCGATATGGCCTAAAATCTATATTGTGATATACATTGCAGCCTCTTGCGATAACGATATACAGTATATTATAATAAAACCATTTCAGAACAGATTACACAGACCCATGCTAAACAACTGCTAAATGTATTTTTTTTTAAAGGGTGTATGTAGTTTTGAGAACATATATTGTGCAAAACTGTAAGTATACAACATAATTTTGCAGATAAATAAAATTTAAGTACACTAGCTGCAGAGACTTAATTAGGTCTAATGTTTATTATGGCCTGGAGCTTATGAAACCCCAAATTTTAAATTAGAATATTGTCTAACTGATGTCTTTTCAGTTAAAAAGAAACACAACAACGATTCTTAAAATCGAGATTATGTGCTACACCACTAAGATATATTGGAATGGGAATAATACGCGCGCGCTGGTATTCAGTGATATCATGTTTCATTTTGAATTTGAGGTGGTCGAACGGATTAGTATGTTAACTTACCGAACTGTTACCCCACACACTCTGTATATAGTTTGCTGCTGCTCGTCTGACGGCTTAAACCCGAACCAAGTCCAAATAATGGATGTTGCACCGATCTTTTTCACCAGCTTTCACTTTCAGCCGTGTTTACTTAAGATGACGACGAATATGCGTTGCAGCCGGGTTTACCTCGCGGCCGCGGGTAGATTGCGTCATCATAGCTTGTGTAGTATAGAGCCATCTCCCAACCCAACTTGGAGAATAGATTAACGGCGATATTTTTTTTATCGCGCGATAAGAGTCTCGCGTTAACGCAGCACGTTAACGCTGATAACGATAATGGTGGGCCGGCCGTTATCGGCGTTAACGTGCTGCGTTAACGCGAGACTCTTATCGCGCGATAAAAAAAATATCGCCGTTAATCTATTCTCAAAGTTGGGTTGGGAGCTGGCTCTATATGGCTCTATATATATATATATATATATATATATATATATATTAGTGGTGGGCCGTTATCGGCGTTAACGTGCTGCGTTAACGCGAGACTCTTATCGCGCGATAAAAAAAAATATCGCCGTTAATCTATTCTCAAAGTTGGGTTGGGAGCTGGCTCTATACTACACAAGCTATGATGACGCAATCTACTCGCGGCCGCGAGGTACACCCGGCTGCAACGCATCATATTCGTCGTCATCTTAAGTAAACACGGCTGAAAGTGAAAGCTGGTGAAAAAGATCGGTGCAACATACATTATTTGGACTTGGTTTGGATTTAAGCCATCCGACGAGCAGCAGCAAACTACATAGACAGAGTGTGTGGGGTAGCCTAACAGTTCGGTAAGTTAACACAC
The DNA here is from genome assembly GCA_021554675.1 of Leuciscus idus. Classification (NCBI taxonomy): domain Eukaryota; kingdom Metazoa; phylum Chordata; class Actinopteri; order Cypriniformes; family Leuciscidae; genus Leuciscus; species Leuciscus idus. The sequence continues at coordinate 33,964,407 of CM038623.1, read as the reverse complement.
GACTAATCGCTTCTACCACCTCAAATTCAAAACGAAACATATGATATTACTGAATATCAGCGCGCGCGTATTATTCCCAATATATCGTGGTGTAGCACATAATCTCTGTCTGCGCCCGATTTTAAGAATCATTGTTGTGTTTCTTTTTAACTGAAAAGACATCAGTTAGACAATATTCTAATTTTAAATTTGGGGTTTCATAAGCTCCAAGCCATAATAAACATTAGACCTACTTAAGTCTCTGCAGCTAGTGTACTTAAATTTTATTTATCTGCAAAATTATGTTGTATACTTACAGTTTTAGACAATATTTGTTCTCAAAACTACATACACCCTTTAAAAAAAAACAAAAAAAACATTTAACAGGTGTTTAGCAGGGTCTGTGTAACCTGTTCTGAAATAGTTTTATTATAATATATATCGTTATCGCAAGAGGCTGCAATGTATATCACAATATGGATTTTATGCCATATCGCCCATCCCTAATTGATAGCCTATAGTAGTTGATAATAACATAGGCCTACCTAATGTTGCCTACGGACGGTAACAGTACAGTAGTAACCTTTTACAGTCTATGAGTAGAACAGCTTTCTCAAGCAGTTTGTGATGCATTTTGGAAACAGGAGATGAGCCCCTGGTCTAATGCGCCACCTGGCTTGAGAAACCCGTTCTCAAAGACTTACTTTTATAGTCATTATTTGGGTAGCACACATATTCTGAATGCCTTCGGCAGAATTCAAATGAGCCATTTTAATCTAGATTAATCTAGATTAATTTCAAAATTAATCTAGATTAATCTAGATTAAAAAAATTAATCTATGCCCACCTCTAAAATATATATATATATATATATATATATATATATATATAGCCTATATATATCAATTCATTTAAACTTAACTGAATAAAGCTTTACTTCAATAGAACAGGCTCCTCTTCAGTGTTATAGTGTTACGTATAACACAGTGTTATAGTGTTACAGTGTTATTGTAATACGTGTTAATACAATCTGTAATATAATAAAAATAATATCTGTGTGATGGGTTTATGAATATGTGGCCTTTTCCTACATTTTCTGTTTCTATTGCATGGTTGGCTTTCAGGATGATCATGGCTACATCTCCCGTGAGTTCCGTCGTCGCTACCGTCTGCCTTCCAATGTGGACCAGTCTGCCATCAACTGCTCACTGTCTGCTGATGGCCTGCTCACTCTTTGTGGACCCAAGACTGGTGGCATAGATGCTGGCCGCGGAGACCGCATCATCCCTGTTACCCGCGAGGACAAGACCAACTCAGGCTCCTCCTCCTAGACGGGCAGCACCCCACAGCCAGGTGGTGGTTTGGAGGTGTGAGTGGGGCTCCCAGGCTTTAATTGTAGAGGGCATCTAAAGGTGGATTTAAGCAAATCCTTTATTTGTCTATCATTAAACAAGCCCTTCCTTCCACTTCCACCTCAAAGGGTGTCAGTGTATATCTGGCCTAATACCTTCTTTCATTAGACTATACTAGCTAAAAATCTCCATAATCCACTATGATTGTTTTCATTTTTTCATTACATGCTATTCACACAGGTAATGGATCAGGATGATTGGCTGGGGGTCTTAAAGATTGAAGTGAAAGATTGTAAGGTTTCTTTACTCAACCCTCTACCCTTCTCTCTAGTCAGATGTTAAGTGGCAAACAGTCATTGTCATCCTTGGCGATATATTATGAGGGTAATTATGATTTAAAAGCATAATCCTTTACTGTATAGGATCAATTGGAGAACTAAATGAAAGGTTGTCAAGGGAAGGTGGAGAGCTTGGTTTAAAATTGCTCTGTTTGAAGATTTCTGATCTGAGAGAAATTCCATCACTGGCACCAGTCAGACCTCTGCTTCCTCTCTTACCTGTGTCAAGACCTCTTTTCTAGACCTCTCTTGTCATTGACTCTTTCCTGTCTTGTAGGTTTTAGCCCTGTTCTACTGATTACAGACTCCTCAGGGGTCTACTAAAAAATGATTAAAAAATAAAGTTGTACCATTAACCATTAGACACACCACGTTTGTCTTTTTTTAATGCTATGTAATACAATACAAGTCACACCATACATCATAATTAAATTATATTATTGTGGACAAGTTGAATGATGCATAGATGAATATAACTACAAATAAGACATATCCAGATTCTTATTGAACTGGTGAGAACTGGTATATGAAAACAATCCAAAATGTTTTCTAAAGCTTTCTTAAACCCGTTGCCATCTGCACTTTGTCATAAGAGCTACTGATTGATTTTCTATTGACTATTGGCATTTCCCTTCAATGGGGGCTATACGTTAAAGGGATAGTTCACTTTGAAATTAAATTTTGGTATGTTTTAGCTTACCTCAAGGGCATCCAAGATGTAGGTGTCTTTTTTTCCGCAGTAGTTTCAATTTTGATATTTTTAGGTCAAACCGTTCTTGTCTGTCAGTCATATAATGCAGGTCGATGGTCACTGTCTCAAAGAGCATGCACAGAGTCCAAATTAAAACAATTCCCCGTCGTCCAAATTAAACAATTCCCCATCGTAAGTACACATTGATGGCCTAAGACACGAAACGAGCGGTTTGTGTGAGAAAACGAACAGTATTTATATCGTTTTTAGCTCTTATACACAGCCACGTCCAAGTGATCTGAGAGCGCGGGCGGGAATAGAAATATACAATAGAAGTCGCCTTGGCCACGGTTTCGTTCCAATGAACTGCCGTAGCCAAGGCGACTTCTATTGTATATATCTATACCCGCCCGCGCTCTCAGATCACTTGGACGTGGCTGTGTATAAGAGCTAAAAACGATATAAATACTGTTCGTTTTCTCACACAAACCGCTCGTTTCGTGTCTTGGTCAAAATATTTGTAATTACACATTGCTAATGCCTACAGTTGCAATTTAGTACAATTCAAATATATTAACTTCAAATGTAATATTGAATAACTACAGTTAAAATTAGAATCAATTATTTTACAGGTGCTTTAATATGTTAGTCAACACATAAGTGTAATTCTTTAAAGCATGACAAACATTTTTTAAAACAATGATTTAAAATGTACTTTAAAGTAAAACTTTTAATTTGGCATTAGTACAAAGTCCACTTTTTAAAAGCTTACTTAAGTGTGTTAAGAACCATAGTCATAAAAGGGGCCTTTTATTTCATTAATATTATATTATCTGCATGTACAGGTTTTTAAAAATATACTTTTTAATACATAAGTGCACATCCAATACAATTAAGCCCTTTGGTCTTCATATTTTTTTAACAAGGGTAAATCATTAATCACTGAATTATTTTCACCTTTTATTTTTTAAAACATTCTCCTGGACACCACTGTGGAGCGCCACTGGAGAGCATGGGGGGCTTGTTAAAACTGCAGATGCACTACCGCTTTGAGGACTTTCGTCTAGGATCCACGCGTGTTGCACAGGCACCTTAGGTTTACTCCAACTCAGCTGGCCCTTAATATAGGCATTCTTTCTCAAATAAGTTGGGAAAGCCTTCACACCTAACAAAAAAAGAGGAAATATTGTTTAATTCATATTGTTTACTTTAACAAGGATATAATTTGCTCTGTAAACAGTGTACTGTTTTCCTGACCTTGTATAAGAGAGGTATCTGAGGATCTCCTTCCCTCCGGAAAGCTGGGTAAGGGCAGACAACTCTGGTGCCCAAGGGTGGATGAGTGAGTACCGGAATTCCCTAGTAATATCTGTGAACACGGACGTAATCCCTGAGTCATGCGACCATTGGTGTCAGTGCCCATCTCTAATGGGGTGCAGAGGGTGGTGAAAGAAGAACTAGTAGAAGCAGAGGGAATGGAACTGAGGCAGCAGTTTGAGGTGGCACCATCTACACGATCTATGACTATACCTAAAGCAAGGGACAGGGAATACTAATAAAATAGAGTCAGACACACTCTGCAACACTTTAATATCAATGTGTCACAGTACTTGTAGCCAGTATAAATTGACTAATCATAATGAATGAAATATCTATAGAGATTCCTTCAAACTTACTTGGTAAGCAGGAAAAGTTCTGGGAGGCACAGGCATTTGAGGGCGTGTGTCTCTGTGATTTTCTGAACCCCAAAGAAGGATTGATCATGGACTGATCGTCCTCCTCCCTCTTTTTTAGATCCCCAGGCTGTGACTTTTGATATCCTGTAATCTCCAGCTGGCAGGTAGCAGAAGCAGAGCATGTGTACTCTAGTGTGCTAAGATCGTCCTCCAAAGGCAGCATTGTTGCTGAAGGGTTGTGACCCGGAACTTTCAGCCACCCAGTTCCCAGTTTGTTTTGTTGCAGTGCTTGACGCTTCATCACTCTTTCTAACAGCAGGCAGTAGATAGCAGAAAAATGGTTGAAGCTACTGTTCTGAAGAGACTGAATACAGAGGCATGTTTTTAGTCAATAAAGTGATGCTCGGTAAGTACTTGCGTACACATGTTATAATCAAGCTACTGTACAGTGTTGAGCTACTAGTCTTCATCTGTCTGTCCCAGTACAAATGACACAATGAATGTGTAACCCAATATTTGAAAGATTAAATACTTGTATCATGTCTCATCTGTCTTCAGAGCAAACGCACAATGCCAAGGTATTTTAGTCTAATTAATATATATGCATGCAGGACAAAGCCAAGCTTAACTATGAGTCTGACTTCACAAAAATCGTACTAAAAGCATTACATGATACAGGTATAAATTCCTTTTTAATTGATTATTAAATTGTTTAAGTAAGGTTTCTACATGCTAGTTTCCATGACAGAGTTCAAGATAAATATTTTCATTACTACTAGAGCAGCCAGTTTGCTTAATTTCAAAAGATTATTAAACAGCAAGCACAAATTATGCAAAAGCTGCAGCTCTTCCGGCGCACTCAAGTGTCCGAATTTGCTCACTCGTTGTCATTCACTCCTTCATAGGGACTATATGTGGAGTAATGTAGGGAATAGTGAATGAGGGTATAGGGGGCGATTTCAAACACACCCAGTAGAAGGGTTGGAGACCCCTAATTTAGACAGGGTTCCCACACCTTGGTTAACTTTAAATTCAAGGACTTTCCAGGTCCAATACCCTCAAATTGACTTAATGTGGGGACACATTTGTTGCATCCAACAACAAACGTTGAGATACCATCGTAGTAGTTTTGTGCACATGTGAACATCATGGCAACGTACAACACAAAGTACCTCATGCGGGAAACACTTAACATAACACGTAAATGCGCGTAACTAACGTAAATCAAGCAAGCTAGTATGCATGATAGGCCATGAAGTGTTGGCAAAATATTAATATAAATATTTATATTATAATATAAATAATATCATATAAATATTTATATTATTTGTATAAAATACAAATAATATGGATTTTTTTCCAGAAAAAGTATTGCACAAAATAAATTCAAGCACTTTCAATGACCTGTATCTATGCATGTTTATTTTCAAAAACTTTCCAGTGCCTTGAATTTTTCAGATTCACAAACTTTCAAGGATTTCAAGGACCCGTGGGAACCCTGTTTAGACTTGAAGGAATGGTCAATTCTGTCATAATCTAATGACCCTCATGTCATTTCAAACATGTATAACTTTTTTCTGTGGAAAATAAAATACATTTTTGAGAAAGGTCTCAGTGTGTTTTTTCACCATATAATATAAGTCAGTAGTACTTTCATTTGGTTACCAACATTCCTCAAAATATCTTCTTTTTTTGTTTCGCAGAATGACATGAGGGTGAGTAAATAATGACTGAATTTTTTTTTTTAGGTGAATTAAGGTGTCTTTTTCCCACACAGACCTTGATCTCTGGGCTCCTCACCTCTATGGTTCTCTTCCTGTCAATGCCCACTGTCTGCATAATACTCAGAACTGCTTCATTGTAAGTCCCTTGTTGGAGATGAGTCTCAAGACAGGAAAAGTGTAAAGGGGAATGGCATATAGCAGAGGGATCAGCCTGCATCCAACGATGTTGTTTGATTTGTGCCACACTGAATCTCTTGGTAGGTTCAACAGCCAACATCCTCCGTATAAGGCTTTCACAGTCTGTGGAACGATGGGAAGAGCAAGGATGAAAAAAGGGCTAAAGACACCAGATTTCAGCACACCAGACCATGAGAAAAGAGTCCAACTAAAATATTGAAAATTAATGCACAGTTAAGACGACCATGAGAATGGTGCTGGAACTATATGTAAATGTTGTATGCCCCTCTATATACAGTATAGGAGGAACCTTCTATATTGAGGCATACCCTGTGACATGAAGAAGGGCACTCTGAAGCGTCCGTCAGTAACTCTTCTTCTTAAGGCAAGGAGAGTGGTGCCATCAAAAGGTAGTGTGCCACAAACCAATACATACAACAATACTCCCAGACTCTAAGAAGCAGTCAGAGACACATTTCAGATGTTTCCTTAATGTCAAAGAGGACATTCTGGAAATTTTCAGAGGGTCAAAAAGCTGAAGATCTTACCCAGATATCCAAGGGTGGTCCCTCATATTCCTTCCCCTCAAAGACTTCTGGGGCGGCATAGGGAGGACTCCCACACCAGGTGGACAAAGATTTACCAGGCTGATAGAAGTTCCCAAAACCAAAGTCTGAAGAAATACAAAGAGATACTGTACATTAGCCATTAGATGTCTCTAAATTAGGTACTTTTAATAACAATAAGGTCTCTTACAACACTTTTCACACTCTCATTAGTGCAGTGCTTCTTAACCCCGGTCCTGCAGCACCCAACCCCCCCTCCTCCCGCTCTGCATATATTGTGTCCTATATGCAGTGTTCACTACTCCCTACTACTTGAACTTCACTTCACTTGGGAATGTTAGTTTGCGGATTTGCGCTACGCCACTGCCTGCAACGTCATCACACACAGTCTCCAGTAGCGCTTATTAGAGAAGTTTGAGGTACGATCTAATATACTTCTGTAAATAATTACAATAAACATTACCATATTTTCATTCAGTATGCATGTGTAGCCCATATAGTAAATTCATAAATGTTTGGGGTGGCGCGAGGAACGGGGAGAACCACTGCATTTGGAAATGGATATAAATATGGCAATGGTCAATGGATTCATTTACTTTTTGTTTGATTGTCATAATTTTTACATGCAATCATATTTTTACGACTCGAAACGGATGAAAATAGAGGTAGGCTACATGATCTTTCTTACCTGCCAGTTTTATATTCATATTACCGTCCAGGAGTAAATTTTCTGCTTTCAGGTCTCTGTGTACAATTTGATGCTTGTGACAATATTCTACAGCATCAAGGAGTTGCCAGAACTTCCTGCGAGCTTCTGCTTCACTTAGATGACCAACTGAGGTAAGATAATCTTTGAAAGAGAAAGATAATAGCAGTATTAGTTACCAGCATGAGAGGCAATGACATAAAAGCCTAAAAAATACAGATTTGTAGGTAATTAAAAGATTCTCTTTAGGCTCACCAAACATCTCTCCATTTTTGGCATACTCTGTCACAATATACAGCATGTCTTTGGTCTCCATAACCTACATTATACAAACAAATACTTCATACTAGTGACACGCAGTATCTAAAATTTTTTTTTTTTTTTAACATAGATCTTCATAAATAAAGTGATGAATCAAAATTACAGTTACATCTTATTGGAGTCATGGAACAATAGGTAGTGCACATGCATGACACAAAAGAGCTGCTTCTCAGGGAACACAAATTGGAATCCTGCTTGATTAAAAAGGCTAAATGCCTAAACAAATGATATCTCAACATCTAATTACATGTGAATTTTCTGTCTAATTTAATTTCAACTCAGTATTATTTGTATTTTTCTAGAACATGGCTCATTGTTTTTCCCCCGTTTTGTCATGCGTCTATATGGACTTGGAACATCAACATTATAATTATTGAGAAAGCAGTTGTATCATGACCTTTCCATTGTGAGGTCATTATTTTCCCCCTTCCACATACTCCTGAGAGAGCAGTAAAGAGAGGAAGTAGCAGCTATGGGAAAGTCGTGGTGCATTAGAATAAACTCACTGTAAACTGGCTTTCAGCCATCTTAAACTTATGAAGTGAAAAATCAAAGCTTATAGTTGGTAGATATAAGTTGATATCAAACAAACAAGTATTCATTACTTCATTTTGCTATGAGCTCATCGTATCTGCCTTAAATTATTACATTGTTTAAATACATTTTTAGCTAACTGTGATTTGGTTGTACATTTCTGAAATATATAACTTAGACATCTAAGACAGACATTTAATAACAGTTCACTCTAAATTGTAATGTGGACTCATGCATTTTCTGTAAAGCTGCTTTGAAATTATGTGTATTGTGAAAAGCGCTATACAAATAAATGTGAATTGAATTGAATATCAAGTGTTGAGATATAGGAGGACAATATAAGACATAGTATGAAATATTAAACTCTTATTTCAAGTGAACATGGATCATTAAGAGTATTACTATTATTGACAAAGGACTATACAAAACACTATATGTGCCTAATAAACGAATATAGGCCTATAATATATGGGTATCAATCAACCATAATTATTGAATAACACAAGCACAAAAGCACACACACACACACACACCTGGTAAAGCTTGATTATGTATGGGTGCTTCAAAAGCTTCATGATTTTAACTTCCAGGTTAATCTTCTCTAAATCAGATTCATCCAGTCGAGTTTTATCAATGATTTTTATGGCAACCTGTTCAAATACAACCAGAGAATATTTAGTGAAGGAGGTGCCTAGAGAAAAAAAGATTTTTTAACATGAAATTAGCAATAATTCCCCTTATATTTCGCCTAATTTACGCTAATATATTTGTACATTGCAGGTGAAACGACTTTAAGTAATAAAAAAAAGCACAACATAGGCCTACCTCAGTTTTGGTGACTTCGTGTCTAGCTAGTTTTACCACAGCAAAGTTTCCTTTGCCTATTGTCTTGATGATCTCGTAGAAACCCACTTGCAGTGGTCTCCGGGACTGCCTCACTGCCTTTTCCTCCGACAAAATTGTGATAAAGGAGGACAGTGATCAAGATCAGGTAAACTGTAATGATCACATAATTTCCTAAGTAGGCTATATATTTATACGCATTACATAGTGAAATAAAAAGTGTTTACACAGCCTACAATTGTCAGGCTGCAGGGTAGATGAAGTAGGAGGCAAACTCGCAGATGAAGTAATCCAAGGTTTTAATTCACAATCTCACAAAAACAAGGAAGTGCTCAGGCAAAGAAAGCCTAACATAAAACATTGACCGACACTGAACAAGGCAAAACTCAGGGTTTAAATACAAGGGAGAACAGATCAGGGAAACAAGACACAGCTGACAAGACTAACGAGAAACCAGGTGATACAAATTAACTAATGAGGGTAACCATGGAAACCAAGGAGTGGCGGGAAAACAGAACAAAGGAAAACATGTGACCAGTGACAAAAACACTCAGACAGAACAGAACTGTGACATAACTCCCCCCTCCCGGTAGGCGCGTCCTCGCGCCGTAGAAAGACCAAAGGGGTGGGAGGTTGGGAGGGGTGGGAGGTTGGGGGGGGTGGGCGCCCTGGAGGCTGACGGGGAGACATGGCAGGAAGCCTCCAGGGCGGAGCAGACTGAGGGCGTGGACACGGCGGAGACCCCTCTGGCGGCCATGGCGGTGCGGACCCCTCGGGTGGCCATGGCGGAGAAGCCCCTTCGGGTGGCCATGGTGGAGAAGCCCCTTCGGGTGGCCACGGCGGAGAAGCCCCTTCGGGTGGCCACGGCGGAGAAGCCCCTTCGGGTGGCCACGGCGGAGAAGACCCTTCAGGTGGCCATGGCGGAGAAGACCCTTCGGGTGACCGTGGCCCCTCGAGTGGCCAGGACGGAGCCCTTTGGGGGTAATAAAAAAATACTTGGGGAAAGTCTCTGACCGGGCTGATGGGGACCGTGAAGAGGGCTCGGTGCTGGGCAGCGATGAGGGCTCGGTGCTGGGCAGCGATGAGGGCTCGGTGCTGGGCAGCTCCAGCGATGAGGGCTCGGTGCTGGGCAGATCCAGCGATGAGGGCTCGGTGCTGGGCAGATCCAGCGGTGAGGGCTTTGTGCTGGGCAGATCCAGCGGTGAGGGCTTTATGCTGGGCAGATCCAGCGGCGAAGGCTTTGTGCTGGGCAGGACCAGCGGCGAAGGCTTTGTGCTGGGCAGGACCAGCGGCGAAGGCTTTGTGCTGGGCAGGACCAGCGGCGAAGAGGGCTCTGAGCTGGACGGAACCAGCGGCGAAGAGGGCTCTGAGCTGGACGGGACCAGCGGCGAAGAGGGCTCTGAGCTGGACGGAACCAGCGGCGAAGAGGGCTCTGAGCTGGACGGAACCAGCGGCGAAGAGGGCTCTGAGCTGGACGGAACCAGCGGCGAAGAGGGCTCTGAGCTGGACGGGACCAGCGGCGAAGAGGGCTCTGAGCTGGACGGGACCAGCGGCGAAGAGGGCTCTGAGCTGGACGGGACCAGCGGCGAAGAGGGCTCTGAGCTGGACGGGACCAGCGGCGAAGAGGGCTCTGAGCTGGGCGGAACCAGCGGGGAAGAGGGTTCTGAGCTGGGCGGAACCAGCGGGGAATAGGGCTCTGAGCTGGGCAGAACCAGCGTATCTGGAAACTCGGGGCTGGACGGGACCAGCGTATCTGGAAACTCGGGGCTGGACGGGACCAGCGTATCTGGAAACTCGGGGCTGGACGGGACCAGCATATCTGGAAACTCGGGGCTGGACTCATGGGCCGTAGTCGATGTGTGTGCTGCCCACACACACAAAACAGCCATGGACACCACTATGAGCATTGTGTCTTCCAGAGCAGACTCAAGTGCGGCGTGCTCAGTCTCTGGCGGGCAGGCGATCGGAACTGGACTCGGGACCACCGGAGACCCTTCGGGTGGCCACGGCGGTGAGGACCCTTCGGGTGGCCACGGCGGAGAAGACCCTTCGGGTGACCGTGGCCCCTCGAGTGGCCAGGACGGAGCCCTTTGGGGGTAATAAAAAAATACTTGGGGAAAGTCCCGGGTACCAGACAGGGATGATTAAAAACAGTCTCTGACCGGGCTGATGGGGACCGTGAAGAGGGCTCGGTGCTGGGCAGCGATGAGGGCTCGGTGCTGGGCAGCGATGAGGGCTCGGTGCTGGGCAGCGATGAGGGCTCGGTGCTGGGCAGCTCCAGCGATGAGGGCTCGGTGCTGGGCAGATCCAGCGATGAGGGCTCGGTGCTGGGCAGATCCAGCGGTGAGGGCTTTGTGCTGGGCAGATCCAGCGGCGAGGGCTTTGTGCTGGGCAGATCCAGCGGCGAAGGCTTTGTGCTGGGCAGGACCAGCGGCGAAGGCTTTGTGCTGGGCAGGACCAGCGGCGAAGGCTTTGTGCTGGGCAGGACCAGCGGCGAAGAGGGCTCTGAGCTGGACGGAACCAGCGGCGAAGAGGGCTCTGAGCTGGACGGGACCAGCGGCGAAGAGGGCTCTGAGCTGGACGGAACCAGCGGCGAAGAGGGCTCTGAGCTGGACGGAACCAGCGGCGAAGAGGGCTCTGAGCTGGACGGAACCAGCGGCGAAGAGGGCTCTGAGCTGGACGGAACCAGCGGCGAAGAGGGCTCTGAGCTGGACGGGACCAGCGGCGAAGAGGGCTCTGAGCTGGACGGGACCAGCGGCGAAGAGGGCTCTGAGCTGGACGGGACCAGCGGCGAAGAGGGCTCTGAGCTGGGCGGGACCAGCGGGGAAGAGGGTTCTGAGCTGGGCGGAACCAGCGGGGAATAGGGCTCTGAGCTGGGCAGAACCAGCGTATCTGGAAACTCGGGGCTGGACGGGACCAGCGTATCTGGAAACTCGGGGCTGGACGGGACCAGCGTATCTGGAAACTCGGGGCTGGACGGGACCAGCATATCTGGAAACTCGGGGCTGGACTCATGGGCCGTAGTCGATGTGTGTGCTGCCCACACACACAAAACAGCCATGGACACCACTATGAGCATTGTGTCTTCCAGAGCAGACTCAAGTGCGGCGTGCTCAGTCTCTGGCGGGCAGGCGATCGGAACTGGACTCGGGACCACCGGACTCGGGACCACCGGACTGGCGTGAAGTGCAGGCTCGACTGGACTGGCGTGAAGTGCAGGCTCGGCTGGACTGGCGTGAAGTGCAGGCTCGGCTGGACTGATGAGAGGAGGGAGATCAGAGAAGTCATCCCTGGAGATAGGTTCGATTGTGCAGATATATCGCCCATATCCTCCCCTGTGACCTCCACGGATACCCCGGAACACAGCTTGGCGGGTTCCCACAAAGGCCTGCCTCCATGTCTCCATCTTTTTCTTTTTTGGTCGGTCAATCTGTCAGGCTGCAGGGTAGATGAAGTAGGAGGCAAACTCGCAGATGAAGTAATCCAAGGTTTTAATTCACAATCTCACAAAAACAAGGAAGTGCTCAGGCAAAGAAAGCCTAACATAAAACATTGACCGACACTGAACAAGGCAAAACTCAGGGTTTAAATACAAGGGAGAACAGATCAGGGAAACAAGACACAGCTGACAAGACTAACGAGAAACCAGGTGATACAAATTAACTAATGAGGGTAACCATGGAAACCAAGGAGTGGCGGGAAAACAGAACAAAGGAAAACATGTGACCAGTGACAAAAACACTCTGAACTGTGACAACAATAGCCTAACATTTGCGGTCACACAACCTTTTTATTAAATTATCAATCCAATCATTTTCTTGTTTATCTCACGAGCAGTCAGAGTAGTCGTCTCGCGCTGGGCTGTCATGAAGTCAGTAAAATCGGTTCAGCCTCCGCATCAAAACATACCATTGCAAACTCATTCTTACTTTATTAACGTCACTTTTGCGTCAGAGAGCTGAAACGAAATGTCATGATGTTGCCCAGCAACTTAACACAGCATGTACACTGGATTGCAAAAGTTTCCAGACAGTTACTTCGATTAACGGGGTGTAACACTAGAATAATTGGACAGATAATAAGCCTCCTCCCTGCCCTGTTTACTGAGTTTCAGATACGCCCTTCCAAAAAAAATAAAAAAAAATAAAAAAAAGTTTATTCAGGTGTGTCATTCATCTTTTAAACTAAAAATAAGTATACTTTCAGTATACTTGTTATGTACTTCTAAGAAGTATACTTTATGTACCTCTTAGAAATATACATAAATTACACTTAAAGGTATAGCGGAGGATGTTTTACTTCCTGGTGGGTAACCTATACTATTGGTCCTCCTAATTGTCAATCATTCTGGTGAATCAATCAAACTTTTCAAAAAGTGGAGAGGGCGGGTCTTATCTAAAATTTGGAAAGATCCTCCGCTATACCTTTAAGTATACAAAAGGTTTTTGAAAATAAATTTTTTTGGTCATAAAATCTACAGTGTTGCTCACAGTCACATGCCACTTCTTCTGTGGGCGTAAAAAAAGTTACTTGAGTGTAATAACATTACCACAGCTATTTTCTGACTTAAATCAAAAAGACAGTGTTACAACTGACCCCGTGTTACTTACAACACAGCTGTAGACAACTGGTAGTGTCAGGCCCGGGGTGGGTAATCGGGAGAATTCCCGGTGGGCCGCTTCACTTTTGGGCCGGTCGAGGAATTTATTATATATATATATTTTTTTTTTTTACATTTGTCACGTTAGTTACATTAGGCTAAACACGTTCCGCATTCTGACACCGCAGCGCGCAGCCTCTGCATGGGTTGTACCATGTGAGGGAGTTCTCCCCTCCCCTCCATGGAGTTGGTTGGATCCATAGCCCGTCTTTTCCAAAACGTTTTCTCAGGTAGGCTACCGCCTACCGCGGCACCGCCGGCGCCTACCGATAGCTGGGCCGGCCCTACCGTAACGGTACGCGTCAGGGAGGATGGATGGGAGGAAGAGGCCAGGAGGTATGGAAGCTTGTTTCCGCCACAGAATAAAACATTTTTAAAAGATAATTGCGACTTTTTATCTCACAATTGCGAGTTTACATCTCGCAATTCTGTCATTATTTCTCAGAATTGCGAGATATAAAGTCAAATTGCGTGAAATAAAGTCGCAATTGCGTGTTATAAAGTCAGAATTGCGAGATATGAAGTCAGAATTGCGTGAAATAAAGTCGCAATTGCGTGAAATAAAGTCGCAATTGCATGTTATAAAATCAGAATTGCAAGATATAAAGTCAGAATTGTGTGAAATAAAGTCGCAATTGCTTCTTATAAAGTCTAAGTGAATTATTATTTAACCTTTACATTATTTGTTGAACCATGGCATTAATACAAACTACACAATAGTAAGAGCTGAACTGTTGCTTCATTTATCCAATTTGGAAAAAGTGCTAATATTTGGAATTCCACCATGGAAAAAGTGGGCCGGTCTTAGGCCTGAAACTCCCGGGCTGAAAAGTGGCCCCACTCCGGCCCTGGGTAGTGTACATAAGAATTTACTACAAATCTACTTAAAGTACAGTTAAAGGTATATTTCAAGTATAAAAATGTATAAATAAATAGGAACATAGTATACTTAAAGTGCAAAAATAGTATATAAATAGTACAGTGATGTTAAGTTCACCTAAAGAAAACTTACAAGTCCTTGCAGTTTAGTTTACTGAGAGAATACTTCAAAGTGTACTTTCATAAACTAAAAAAATGTGCTTCAAGTATTTAACTAGTAAACTATAGTACAGTAAGTATAGTTGTATACAAGTTCACTTGTAGTATGGTACCTGCACAAACAAAAAAACGTAGTGGTAAACTAGTTGTGTACAGCTTACTGTTACTTTTAAAAAGAAAGTGCTACAATTATTTAACTAGTAAACTCTATTCTCTGTACTATTACAGTAAATATAGATGTATACAAGCTCCCTTGTAGTATAGTTGCTGTACAAATGAAAACAGTTGTAAACTAGTTGTGTACTAAAGTTTACTGCTCCGCAGCGTCCGACTACCGAAGGGGCGTGGAGGAACTCTACAGGGTCCGCCTGGGTGGGGAACTCGACTGGAGCAAGAAAGCGCTCATATCCATTCCAGTGGAAGGGAGTGGCGCAGCAAGCCGACACTAGAGCGGGAACTTCGGTGTTACCAGCTGGTTGAAGCGAGCACACAGGAAGAAATCGGCTCAACACGTAGACTATAAAATCTAGCGAACGTGTTAGGTGTCGCCCAGCCCGCAGCTCTACAGATGTCTGTCAGCGAGGCACCGTGTGCCAGTGCCCAAGAAGAAGCGACACCCCGAGTGGAGTGGGCTTTCAACCCAGGCGGGCAGGGCATGCCTTGGGCTTTGTAAGCCAAGGCGATGGCATCAACTATCCAGTGGGCCATCCTCTGCTTGGAGACAGCCTTTCCCTTCTGTCCCTCCATGGGAGCAATGGCCGCCTCTGCGACTTTCGTGAAGACACGGGGTGACAGGGCCAGCCTGAAGGTTAAGACTTTGTACTGATATGCCCGTTCCTCGAACGCAAAGTGAAGAAACGGTCTGTGTGTCGAGGGAGAATCGAGACATGAAAGTACGCGTCCTTCAGGTCGATCGCTGCAAACCAATTTTGGGGACGGATGCATTTGAAAATGCGTTTCTGCATAAGCATCTTGAACGGCAGCCTGTGAAGGGACCGGTTAAGGACACATAGGTCCAAGATTGGGTACAATGAAGTACGGGCTCTAGAAGCCGGTCTTCATATCGGCTGGAGGGACCGGCTCGATCGCGTCCTTCGCCAGTAGGACTGCGATCTCTTTCCCTGAGCACAGCTGGGAATGCTGGGGGACGCCGGGCGAACTGAATCGCATAGCCGAGTCTGATAGTACGGATGAGCCGGTCTGCCGGGGCAGGATGTGTCGGATTGCCTCCGTCTGCTTCTGGACGACCGAGAACTGCTGGGCAAAGCTCTCGACCGCGTCGCCAAATAACCCAACCTGGGACAGAGGGGCATCCAGGATCCGATATTTATCGGTGTCCCTCATATTGGGCAGGTTGAGCCAAAGGTGGCGTTCCTGGACCACCAAGGTGGACATCGCCTGACCGATGGAAGGTGCGGTTTTTTTCGTCGCCCAGAGGGCGAGGTCAGTTGTCGCACGGAGCTCTGGGTCAGCACCACCCTCGTGCATGTCCATGGGAATGGCCGCAGTGTACAGCAGTAGACCAGTGTAAACACTATCAGGGAAACGCCCACTGATACCGACACAGAAATATGCTTGCTGTGAAAACAGCAGTTGTGTGAGCTTAAGCTCGTAGCCACTCGCTGATCACGGCATCATACCAACACTGGAAACAGAGAGTCTTCAACGCTATTAGAGTCTTGTAGAATTCTGAAGTCAAACAGAAAGCTTGGCTCCAAAGTGAAAGACAGTGTGTGCATGCGCCCGCTTCCTGGTTATACCCGCACTGTGGGGCGGGGCGCGTGACGCGATTCACGCACGCCAACTTTCATTGGCTCGTTCTGTAGACACTCGAAGATGGATAGGGCTCCCTGAAGTGATCCCAATTACGTTGTCACCCCGACGTTACGTCGAACATGAGCGACTGAAAGGGAACGATAATTTTCTTCCAAATTCAATAATTTTGAGCTTCTGGCACGATACTTGGACATTTCCAATCTGGCAACACTTCGCCGCACAGACCATTTATCAGCTCGGACCAGTGCATAGCACAGCTCTAGCTCACACCTCAGTCACACGACAGACACCATGACAGCACTGTGATATTCAGTGAGAAGCGTTTAATTTGCTGAATTCTCTGTTATAAAAGTACAAAACTCAGACAAAAGCGCCCCACCTACTCACATACTCCTATTCACTTTATTTTTAACGCAAGAGTGGGCCCATTTTTTTAATATAATGTGTTAGATTTCCGGTTTGCTAAGCTTTATTGCTAATGTGATAAGCCACTTCCGCTAATTGTAGTTGTATTGTGAACCCATAGTTTTGCGTCGACTGTGTAGTTTTGACTGGCTAGCTAACTTTTAAAAGACTGCCGTCCTTTCCACAGTTAGGCTGAGCAATAATAGCTGGTTCAAGTGTAAAAAATACCTGCAAGATATTTGTTTTGACCATAATCCACGCACCAGAACTGAATGTGGATGTGGGGCACCCTATGAGCTGCACGCTGCAAGAAGCTCGTCGGCTTTGGTTAAAAGCATTATTGTAATGTGTGAACACGCAGGCAATACGATTGTTATTTTTATGTTTTAGTCAAATATATAACAGTGTATCTGTTGCATTAACGCAGTGGTTCTCAATTCCAGTCCTCGGGACCCGCTGCTCTGCACATTTTGTATGTCTCTCTTATCTGACACACTCAGTTCAGTTCATGGAGTCTCTCCTAACGAGCTGATGATCTGGTTCAGGTGTTTTAAATAAGGGAGACATACAAAATGTGCAGAGCAGCGGGTCCTGAGGACTGGAGTTGAGAACCACTGCATTAACTGTTCAATTGTCATTTGGAGTTCTTTGCACGCACATTCTTAATGTATGACACGATGCAGTACATGTGAAATGGTGCATGTAAAATGACGTTATTAAACGCAGCAGTAGTTTATGTATTTCTCTTTTGTGTATTTGAGCAACACATTTGTGAGAAACCGCAAAAAATCTTGTATGTTTGCTCTTTCCATTTCGTTAATGGCAGACCCACGGACGGAAGATCATCCCTTTAATCTTTGGTCACTTCTTTACGAGAGAAACATTCCAGCCACTGTCATTTATTGAACAATAACATGTGGACATCAAAACACAAATCATGAGGGTTTAAACTTTTATTTTGAAGTCGCGATGAATAAACAGTGTGTATATTTAGAAACGTATTTAAGTATTCTCCTGTGTTAGGGTAGGTTTATAGATGATTTACATTACAAATCTGGTGAAATGGCGCACATTGCGTTGCCATAAGAATGTCGTAAGCAACCCAAACTCACAGCATATGCAGAGATGGCATTTGTTAAACAAGCTGCTGAGACGCGCATCAAAGACCCGTCTAACTGTTACTCCTGTCACAACACAAAATAATCGAAAATGTTCTCATAAGATATATACACTAGATGTCGCCTTAAAGACATTCGTTCCAATGAACTGCCGTAGACAAGGCGACATCTAGTGTATATATCTATGCACCAGTCTGCGTACACGTCAGATCAGATCACTTCGACATGGCTGTGTATAAGTGGTAAAAACGATATATAAATACTGTTCGTTTTCTCACACAAACCGCTCGTTTCGTGTCTTAGGCCATCAATGTGTACTTACGATGGGGAATTGTTTAATTTGGACGACGGGGAATTGTTTTAATTTGGACTCTGTGCATGCTCTTTGAGACAGTGACCATCGACCTGCATTATATGACTGACAGACAAGAACGGTTTGACCTAAAAATATCAAAATTGAAACTACTGCGGAAAAAGAGACACCTACATCTTGGATGCCCTTGAGGTAAGCTAAAACATACCAAAAATGAATTTCAAAGTGAACTATCCCTTTAACAGTGCTAGCACCTATACCTACAGATGTTGTGAAAATGGCTGTAACAGAACATTCTATTACCTTACGGTCATATCTATTTATTTATTATTATTAGAAGGATTAACCCCTTGAGATTTATCATCTCGTTTTCGAGGGGGTCCTGATGTCACCGGGTGACGAATGGGAACTTCGAATAGAGAACGAGTTCCCCTGGGGAAACATTTCCGGTGGGACAACCGGCCGGTTCCGGCGGCCTGTCATGGCCGCCTATGTTGATGAGTAACAGCTGCAGTGGATAATCAAGCAGCTATTGGAGCGTGTGTTGGGAACGGGTGATTTAAAAAAGCGGCCGTTTGAAGAGACAGGGCGCGCGCGTGTGCAGGCAAGCAGAGCGGTCCTGATTAAAGTTGAGGTTACAGGAAGACGAGAGGCAGAGGCGGCGGGACAGCAGCAGAAGTAAAGACGGTTGGTGTGGCGAGGGAAACGAGTGTGTTCTGAATTACAGATTGTTGGTCGAACAACAATGTGGCGTCTCGTTTTGAAAGTATCATCATAGTGGATTGGCCGGCCCCGACGAGCTGAAGTGAAGGTACACTTTTCACTGTTAAGCGGTGTGTCACTGCAGTGTTTGACGATTGAAGTGAGCACGTGTGAGGATTTAAAGTGGTTTGATGCATGCACGAGTATGGGAAAGTTTGATGTTACCAGCACTCTGAAAGCTTAGTCGGAGATCGTCTAGTCCGGTGGGGTACCAAGAATTAATGTGAACATAGAGAACCTGTTATCCGCCACTGCATTCTGCCTGCTGCCCTGTGGTAAGAAGACTCAGTTATTAACTGCTGGATTCTGTACTCACCATTGCTGTTCTGTGAACGTAGAGAACCTGTTATCCGCCATTGCATTCTGCCGTTGCTGCCCTGTGGTAAGAAGACTCAGTTATTAACTGCTGGATTCTGTACTCACTATTGCTGTTCTGTGAACATAGAGAACTTGTTATCTGCCGCTGCATGTTGCCACTGCTGCCCTGTGGTAAGAAAACTCAGTTATTAACTGCTGGATTCTGTACTCACCATTGCTGTTCTGTGAACATAGAGAACTTGTTATCTGCCGCTGCATGTTGCCACTGCTGCCCTGTGGTGAGAAGACTCAGTTATTAACTGCTGGATTCTGTACTCACTATTGCTGTTCTGTGAACGTAGAGAACCTGTTATCCACCACTGCATTCTGCCATTGCTGCCCTGTGGTAAGAAGACTCAGTTATTAACTGCTGGATTCTGTACTCACCATTGCTGTTCTGTGAACGTAGATAACCTGTTATCCGCCATTGCATTCTGCCATTGCTGCCCTGTGGTAAGAAGACTCAGTTATTAACTGTTGGATTCTGTACTCACCATTGCTGTTCTGTGAACATAGAGAACCTGTTATCTGCTGCCGCATACTGCTGCTGTCCTGCGAAAGGGAGGTGACACTCAGTTATCTGATGCTGTCCTGTGAAAAGAGAAAGCCCATTGTCTGCTGCTACCCACCTGTAGTCCCTTGTGTCCTGCCCACCACCTACTGCTGATTCTATTATATATTGTATTAAGCGAGGCAAGATCAGAATTTAATGCCGTTTGATAAACCACATCAAAATAATCAAAAGACGGAAATATTAATTGAGAAACAAGTTTCTTACAAACACTATAAGAAAAACAATTTCGAGATCGATGCAAGATACTCATTCCAATGTTGACTTTGCGTAAAACATGATTAATGTGTGGTTTAAAAGAAAGTTTAGAATCAAGCCATTTGTAGTGATATATATGATGGGTGGGATCGCTACTGAGTGAGCCACGCCCTAAGCGGGGTTGTTGTACTCTGCGAGTGTTGAATAAAGTTCAGTTATGTACCTGCTAGGCTGTGTGATCGCTGTCTCGGCTCTTTCCAAAACACAACATGGTGTCAGAAGCGGCTAGAACAGTCTCCAACAAACGATAAACTGTTGAATAAGCCTATAAGCCTCGCTGTAGGAGAAACGCTACAGCAGGACCGCATTGTATGCCGTTTCCAACGAAAAAAAAAAAGAGAAGATAAACAAGGAAAGAATGCACGCGGATCAACACACTCTCTCAACCACCGCATCGTAAGTTTAGAGCGGGGGAGGGGTACGGTTGCGAGGCAACCTGGGTGCAGAAAAAAAAAAAGGCCAGAGAAGCGTCAGAGACAATTTGGAAGCGTATATTAAGATTAATAAAAGTTAAACAAAGTGCTGAAGTTTGAAAAGAGCTCAAAGAAGCAAAGAAAAAAAAAAAAGGAAAATAATCATCAAAGCAAATGGATGAATTACCAGCACCCACAACTTCATATCAAATCCGACCTCCTGATCCATTTGACTTTACAAAGCCAAACGACTTTGAAAGATGGCTCCGACGATTTGAAAGGTTCAGAGTTGCAAGTAATCTCGCACAAGCATCAGATTTGCACCAAGTTAATACATTGATTTATTGCATGGGGGACAAAGCTGATGACATCTTGTGCGGATTAGCCATGACTACAGATGAACGTGGAAATTATGAAACTGTGCAGAATAAATTCAAAGAGTACTTCACTGGCAAAATAAATGTGATCTATGAGAGAGCAAAGTTTAACTCCAGGAAACAAGAGCCAGATGAACCAGTTAATGATTTTATCACTGCACTGTATTCATTGTCGGAACGCTGTGCTTTTGGAACTCTGAGAGAAGAACTTATTAGAGACAGAATTGTTGTCGGATTAAAAGATGTCAAACTGTCAGAGCGCCTTCAATTGCATGCAAACTTAACCTTGGAAAAAGCCATAAATATGGCCAGGCAAAGCGAAGCAGTGAGAAAACAGCAGGCTGAACTTAGGCAGGAAGAAGACGAAGACCTAAAGTTAGACGCTGTACACAAAGAGATGTATGGTCAGGATTCAACCAAAAAGCCAAAGTCAGGAAAAGCTGGGAATTGGAAAAATTTCCAGAAAAACAACAAAGAGAAACCAAAGAAATCAATCTGTATGAGATGTGGAAAATCACCATACCATGTAAAGGATCTCTGCCCAGCCAAAGAAGCTGTCTGTCATCAGTGCAATAGGACAGGGCACTATATGAGCCAATGCCATTCAAAGACTGTGCTTCATGAGGTTAAAGAGGACTGTGATTCAGATGATGGGCAAGCATTCCTCGGAGCTGTAGATTCAAGTACTCAAGGCTGGTGCACAACCGTTCAGATCTTGGAGCGACCAGTGAAAATGAAAATGGACACTGGGGCAGACGTCACAGCAATACCTGAATCCATATTTGTGCTGCTTGCCTCAAATAAAAACACGGGCCTTAAGAAAACGCGCAAAGTACTGATGGGACCAGGAAAGAATGTCTTGGATGTGAAAGGAGTATTTTCTACCACCATCTCGAAAAATGAGAAAAATATAGAGGAAAACATCTATGTGGTCAAAAATCTCTTCACACCACTTCTGGGCAGACATGCCATTGAAAAGCTTAACCTTATCACAAGACTGGATAACATCACAGAATGCCAGTGGCAAGAGAAATATCCAGAGCTTTTCACAGGCTTAGGTGAGCTAAAAGAGGAATACTGTATTAAGTTACAACCCAATGCAACACCTTATTCCGTAAATGTAGCCAGAAGAATCCCAGTGCCCTTAATGGAGAAAGTCAAAGAGGAGTTATCCAGGATGGAGAAGCAGGACATCATCAAGAAAGTTGAAGGACCTAGTGACTGGTGTTCTGGTATGGTCCCGGTTCTAAAGCCTGATGACACAGTGAGAATTTGTGTTGACCTGACTAAATTAAACAGTGCTGTCAGACGAGAGAAGTTTATTTTGCCCTCAGTAGATCATACACTAGGCCAGTTAGGGGGAGCAAAAATCTTCACCAAAATAGATGCCAATTCTGGATTTTGGCAGATCCGTCTGGCTGAAGAGTCTCAACAATTGACTACCTTCATTACGCCATTTGGGCGTTATTCGTTTAAAAGACTTCCATTTGGGATTTCCAGTGCTCCCGAGTTGTTTCAAATGAGAATGTGTCAGATTTTGGAGGGACTGGATGGAGTCACATGCCACATGGATGACATCCTCATATATGGAAGGTCTCCAGAGGAACATGACATCAGACTCGACGCAGCATTAAAGAGGGTGCAGAAAGCTGGGCTGACGCTTAACAAAAAGAAGTGTGAATTTGCAAAGACGGAAGTCAAGTTCCTAGGCCACAAGCTGTCCTCAGCTGGATTACAGCCCGACCCAGACAAACTGGCTGCGGTTCAAAATATGCGTGAGCCTAACAATGTGTCTGAGGTACGCAGCTTTCTTGGGATGATGAACCAATTGGGGAAGTTCATTCCAGACTTGGCAGAGAAAACAAAGCCATTGCGAGACCTCCTCTCACAACGAAGTATGTGGTCCTGGGACGCACCACAGCAGGAGTCATTTGCATTGCTGAAAAAAGAGCTGATCACAATGCCAACTTTAGCACTCTTTGATCCAAGCAAAGAAACAAAAGTCGCAGCAGATGCATCGTCCTTTGGTCTGGGAGGAGTGATTTTCCAAAAGTCTAGTGATGCATGGAAACCCATTGCATACGCGTCTAGAGCATTAACTCCAACTGAGCAGAGATATGCTCAGATAGAGAAGGAGACTCTAGCTCTTGTTTGGGCATGCGAGCGTTTCAGCTGCTATCTTATTGGAAAGCATTTCTTTCTTGAGACAGACCATAAGCCACTTCTGAGCTTACTGAGCACAAAACATCTGGATGACTTGCCACCAAGGCTGCAAAGGTTCAGAATGAGACTTATGAGATATTCCTACGAGATCAGCCACGTTCCAGGTAAACAGTTCATAACTCCAGACACACTGTCAAGAATGCCCAGTATGAGCGATATAACGGCTGATGACTCAACTCTCATGGAAGACACAAATATATACCTCGCTCAAATAGGGAGAAGCTTCCCTGCCTCAAAGAGCCGCCTAGACAACATTCGACAAGAGTTAAAGAAAGACCCTGTATGCAGTCAAGTAATGAGGTTCCATGTGCATGGATGGCCGAGAACTGTGCAGGCCAGTGACAAACTCAGACCTTACTGGCTGGAAAGAGACATGATTTCCATCCTTGACGGACTGCTCCTACATGGGACAAGATTGATAATCCCTGCTTCACTCCAAAGTTCAGTTCTCCTCCACATTCACCAGGCACACCAAGGAATAGAAAAATGTCGACAAAGGGCAAGACAGTCTGTGTGGTGGCCCGGTCTGAGTTCACAATTGCGAACTATGGTGCAACAATGTGATGAGTGTAGAAAGGCTTCATCGACAGTTGTAGAGCCCCTACAGCCTACAGACTTCCCACCATATCCATGGCAGAGAGCAGCTACAGACCTGTTTGAACTAAAGGGACAAAAGTACCTTTTAACTGTCGATTACTATTCAAGGGATGTCGATGTTGTCAAATTGGCATCAACTTCTTCTGCAACCATAATAGAACATCTGAAAGCAGTGTTTTCTCGAAATGGAGTTCCTGAGATACTAATATCTGACAATGGGCCACAGTACAGCAGCGCTGACTTCCGGGAGTTTTCGAGGGAATATGACTTTAAGCACATAACAAGCAGCCCACGGTATCCACAAGGGAATGGTGAAGATGAACGAGCGGTGCAAACTGTCAAAAAACTTCTGGGGAAAACATCAGATCCGTTCAAAGCCTTGCTTGCATACCGCTCTACACCACTAGCAAATGGCTATAGTCCAGCGGAATTGTCAATGGGCAGAAGACTGAGAACAGGCTTACCAACTCTGCCGTCTCTTCTCACACCTAAACTCCCAGATGCAGACAAACTGAAACAGTTTGAATCAAACTTACGTGTTCAAACAAGAGATTTGTACAATAAGAGACATAGAGCAAGATCTTTGTCACCACTGAAACCTGGACAGACTGTTTGGATTAAGGAGCAAGCCATCACTGCGAAAGTGATCCGACAGCAGGCCCCAAGGTCGTTTGTTTTGAAAACCTCACACGGAAATATTCGACGCAACAGACGGGTGTTGGTGCGACTCCACCACCCTGAAAGAGAAAAAGAACAAACAGTTGATTTGCCTGACTTATGTGAGGATGATCAGGTACCTGACTGTCAAGCAACAACAGTTCCTCAACCAGCTCCAAGTCCGCAGTCTGCCATACCTACCCGACAAGGAACTTACACAAGGTCGGGACGTTTGTCTGTTCCACCAAGACGAATGAACCTTTAATTCATGGCCGGTGACTATAGAGGCAGAATAATCCTCTCACTGTGCCAGGAGTGCTCAGGTAGTCCACCCTGACCTCCTTAGAAAAGAAAAGGTTATATAAGGTTAACACAAGGTTATTGTAAAAAAAAAAAAAAAAAAAGATATATTGTATGATAAAGGATGTATATTAAAGCAAGAATTTTCTTTTTTGTTATAGAAGTATGGTATAGTACTGGTTGAAAGTTTAGAGTACCAGGTGTTTAATATGCCAGAACAAAACATCCCCTTGATTCATTAAGTTCATTGTTTGGGGAAGGGGAGATGTAGTGATATATATGATGGATGGGATCGCTACTGAGTGAGCCACGCCCTAAGCGGGGTTGTTGTACTCTGCGAGTGTTGAATAAAGTTCAGTTATGTACCTGCTAGGCTGTGTGATCGCTGTCTCGGCTCTTTCCAAAACACAACACCATTCACCAAGATATTTAATAGTATCAACTCTATGCAAAGGAGTAACGTTTTTACATGATACAGCACAAGAACAGGTTTTGGAATTAAGTTTCTGTCTAGAACCAAAAATCATAGTATATGACTTGGTTTTATTAGCCACTAATTTGTTAGCCAGAAGCCAATCTTGTAAAGTATTAAAATCTGATTGAAGAGATATCTGAATTTGAATTTGAATTAGATGTATATGACAGTATCATCCGCATTACCATGAGAGGTAATGGTAGATTATTTACATAAATAGAAAAAAGAAGTGGTCCCAGAATTGAACCTTGAGGCACACCTCTTTGTTGAATCAGAAGATCAGATTTATTCCCATTTAGGACAACACACTGTTTTCTGTTATGCAGATATGAATTAGACCACAAAACTGTATTTTCAGAAAAAACAATAGCATGAAGTTTATCTAAAAGCAAATAACGATCAACCAAATCAAAAGCTTTAGTTAAATCAAGAAAAATAGCACCAGTGAGCTTGCCATTATCTGAAGCTGAAAACACATCATTAGTCAACTTAAGTAATGCAGTAGTTGTAGAATGATTAGACCTAAAGCCATATTGAGATGATGATAGAATATTATTAATACATAAATAATTTGAAAGTTGTTTATAAATTAATTTTTCAAAAACTTTGGATATAGAACATAGAATAGATATTAGTCTATAATTATTGAGATCAGGTATATCACCTCTCCCTTATGAAGTGGAATAATGCGTGCACATTTCCAGATCACAGGCAACATGTAGACAATGAAAGATTAAATAAATCAGCAAGGATATGTATATGAGAAGATAATTTAAGAAACCTATTTTCAATACCATCTAGTCCAGCACCACTAGTCCCCTTTAATTCATCAATGGCATTATGAACATCAGTTGGTACAATCTTCCAAAATGAAAATAAACTATTACCAGATGCAGTCTCATTAAAAGTATCAGTATTCAAGTAAGAAGCAGATATTAAGTAGACCAGACTGAAGAAAAATGCTGATTAAATTCTTGAGCAATCGATAAAGAGTCATGTAGTATTATCAACTCTAATTTGATCAATTGAATGTTTATTTGATGTACTAATAATGTTTTTAATTTTATTCCAAAATTGTTTAGGATTTTTATAATGAAAAGAAAGACATTCTTTATAATAATTAGACTTTGCATTTCGAGTTTGTCTTGCTCAAATTTCTCAGATGCCTATAAACTTCCCAATCAGCATTACTTCTTGTCTGACGAAATGTTGTCCACATGCTTTGTCCCTTTGCCTAAAGAGACTATATAAGACTATAAAGAGACTAATAAGTTCCGAATCAATCCAAGGAAGATGACTGCCCTTAACCTAACAGTTTTCCAAGGTGCATGCTTGTCCACAACATTAATAAACTCAGTATATAAAAAAATTAAAAAATCCCAAGCGTCTTGTACATTAGGAATTAAATGATATCTATCCCAATTAATAGAAATCAGATCATGAATAAATAAGTTTCCAATGATTATACATTTATTTGAATGAAAAACCACCTTAACAAAAATACATTCAAAATATAAAGGATCAACTGTAGGTATAATCAATTCTGATCTATCAATAGGTCTTGTATCCTATATCTCAGTGTTTCCCAACCCTGCTCCTGAAGGACTGTAACAATCACGAGGCAGGATGCAAATGCAAGTAAAAAACGCTTTCAGTAATCCTTGGTGGCAGTGCGTGGTGAATCAGTGCAGAAGTGCGGGAATCCAGACAGACGATGATCACGAAGACACGAAGCAAATCCACAATCCAAACGAACAGGCACGGGAACAGGAACAGGATCACACACCGGGAAAACACCACAACGCTCTGACAAAGACAGAGTGAAAACAGAGGGACTAAATAGGGTTCACTGATCAGCTGCAGCTGGTGCGCTGATCATACACAGCTGGTGTGCTGATCAGCAGCAGCGATCAGCGACCCCGCCCACAATCTCACACACACACACACAATGCAAGACGAGATGTAAGGAGACAGTGAATTCATGAACCGTGACAGTACCCCTCCCCCTAGGAGCACCTCCTGGCGCTCCCAGAGGCCCCTACCTGCTGATTGTAATCATCAATAAGGGTGTGATCCAGAATGTCCCTAGCAGGAACCCAACTTCTCTCCTCCGGACCGTAACCTTCCCAGTCCACCAGGTACTGGAATCCGCGTCCCCTCCGGCTCGAGTCCAGAATACGATTGACCGAATACGTAGGTTCCCCGTCTACGAGTCAAGGCGGTGGGGGAACCGGGGCCGGCGGATTAAGGTGAGAACGAAAAACAGGTTTCAATTTGGAGACATGAAAGGCGGGATGAATTCTCCTGTACGCCGGAGGAAGTTTGAGGCGGACTGTCACCGGACTAATGATCTTGGTGACAGTGAACAGGCTGATGAATTTGGGAGCTAGCTTATTAGACATGGAGCGGAGCGGAATATTCTTGGTAGAAAGCCACACTTTTTGACCCACGACGTATACGGAAGGCCTTGACCGGTGGCGATCGGCCTTAGCCTTAGTGCGCGCCCCCACCTGGAGCAGAGTCTCACGGGCTCTGGTCCATGTGCGGTGGCACCTCTGGACGAAGGCGTGAGTGGAGGGGACCGCGACTTCGGAATCCAGACTCAGAAAAATTGGTGGCTGGTAACCTAGACTACGCTCAAACGGAGAGAGGCCCGTGGATGACACTGGTAGCGAATTATGAGCGTACTCAACCATAGAAAGTTGTTGGCTCCAGGATGAAGGATTCTTGGACACCAAACATCGCAACACTCTCCAAATCTTGGTTGGCTCGCTCGGTCTGACCATTGCTCTGGGGATGGTAACCCGAAGACAGACTGACTGTAGCCCCTAGTAACCTACAGAACTCTTTCCAGAATTTGGACACAAATTGGGACCCCCTGTCGGAGACCACGTCCATCGGGAGGCCATGTAAACGAAAGACGTGGTCTACAACAGTCACCGCGGTCTCCTTGGCTGAAGGTAATTTGACAGCAGATGGAGTAACCCATCAGGAGGTCGGTTAGACGTCTTACCAATGGCACAAACTGAGCAAGCCAAAACAAAACTGCGTATGTCGCGAGCCATTAATGGCCACCAGAATTGTTGCTTTACTAACCAGCTAGTCCGGTTTACTCCTGGATGACAAGCAATGTTGGAGCAATGACCCCATTGAATGACTTCGGACCGTAACTCCTCCAGTACAAACAATCGACTCGATGGGCAACCGGGTGGAGGCGTTACCCCTTCTAAGGCCGACCTAACTTTCGATTCGACCTCCCATGTGAGTGTGGAGATAACTATCTTCTCGGGAGTAACCGGGCGTTCGGATGGATCAAAAATGCGAGATAAAGAATCGGGTTTGATGTTTTTGGACCCGGGGCGGTACGAGAGAGAAAAGTCAAAACGTCAGAAAAAAAGTGCCCATCGAGCCTGCCTGGAGTTGAGTCTTTTAGCAGACCTAATATATTCAAGATTCTTATGATCGGTCCAAATGATAAAAGGTACCCCCGACCCTTCTAACCAATGACGCCACTCCTCCAACGCTAACTTGACGGCCAACAACTCTGTTACCAATGTCATAATTACGTTCGGCAGGTGATAAACGGTGGGACAAAAACGCGCAAGGGTGCATCTTGCCGTCTGTGGAAGAACGTTGGGAAAGTACTGCTCCTACCCCCACCTCTGACGCGTCGACCTCCACCACGAACTGACGTGATGGATCAGGGGCCACAAGGATGGGAGCCGAAACAAAGCGACTTTTCATTTTAGCGAATACAGCCTCGGCTGTATCGGACCACCTGAACGTCGTTCTGGGGGAGGTCAAGGCAGTCAGAGGTGCGGCTAGTTGGCTGAAATTGCGAATAAAACGGCGACAGAAATTGGCAAACCCCAGAAACCTCTGCAGGGCCTTACGGGAATCTGGACTTGGCCAATCTATCACAGCCTTAACCTTGTCAGGATCCATACGCACTCCCTCAGACGAGATGATGTATCCTAGGAAGGGAACAGACTGTGCATGAAAGACGCATTTCTCCGCCTTGACAAAAAGCCCATTCTCTAGCAACCTCTGAAGCACTCGTCTGACGTGCTGAACGTGTTCCTGGAGAGAAGATGAAAAAAAATCAATATGTCATCCAGGTAAACATATATGAACTGATCAACCATGTCTCTCAGCACGTCATTGACGAGTGCCTGGAAGACCGCTGGGGAGTTGGACAGCCCGAAAGGCATGACCAAGTATTCAAAGTGCCCCCTGGGGGTATTGAACGCGGTCTTCCATTCATCACCCTTCCTTATGCGGACCAAATGATAAGCGTTACGTAAATCCAATTTTGTGAAGATGGATGCTCCCTGTAACCGCTCGAAGGCTGAAGACATCAACGGCAAAGGATAAGTATTCTTTACAGTGATGTTGTTCAACCCCCGATAATCAATACACAGTCCCAGACACCCATCCTTCTTCCCCACAAAAAAGAACCCCGCCCCCGCTGGAGATGAGGAAGGGCGAATGAATTTGGAAGCTAGAGAATCAGAAATATATTTCTCCATAGCCTCCCTTTCTGGAACAGAAAGTGAATATAACTTGCCCTTAGGCGGAGACTCACCTGGCACTAAATCTATGGCACAGTCATAGGAACGATGCAGAGGGAGAGCTTCAGTGTTGCTGACAATGTCACACCTGATTTCATGCATGATATTTTAGAGGGTGTTGGCCCTCTGGAGATGAAACTAGTGCTGTCTGAACTTATAACTTAAGGTCACATTAGCCTGAATACTGTAAACTACAGTTTAACAAGCTTTGATAATGGTTTTGTTGATAGGTGCAATAAACCATCAGTCCTGTCAAGTCATGAACTTAGAAACCCCAGCAGTACCATGCGTCAGACTGCAGCACAAATGTGGTGTCTGTTGCGATTTCTTCCCCTTCTAATAGGTGACTTAATACCACATGGCAATAAGTACTGGGAACGGCTGCTTCTACTGTTGTCTTGTTTGCAAATTATATTTTCCCCATCCATGACTGCTGAGGCCACAATATACCTCCGAAGTCTCATTCAAGACCATCATACACTCTTCCAAGAGTTGTTCCCTCACTTGCATTTAGGACCGAAATACCATTTCATGGTTGACTATCCATCTGCTTTTAGAAAGATAGGCCCACTTGTCAACTTCTGGACCATGCGATTTGAAGCTAAACATAGCTTTTTTAAAAAAAGACTAAGCCATGTCATTTGTAATTTAAAAAATGTCACAAAGATTATGGCATACAAGCACCAAATTATGCTGTGCTTTCAGCTGTTGACAGGCAGGTTGCTCAAGAAGGAAACTGAGATTGGTTCAAATGTCAAAACTCCGTTCTTTAGTCAGTCAAGGGTGTTCAAGATAGCTTGGAAGATTTTCCCTATTCCAGTGAGGTGTTTATTCCCTCATAGGTAGAGGTTAATGGCATAGTATATAGGCCAGGGATGACCACTTTCATGTCCTGCACTAGAGATGGAGATACTCAGTTTAGTTGTATTAAGAAAATTGTCACTCTTGATGACTAAGTGAAGCTAATAGTTCAGAGATCAACAACAGTTTGTATCAGTCATCGTTTCTTTACCTATATTGTTGTTCCTGACCAAGTTTCGGAAGCACTTAGTGTCATTAAACTTTATGATTTTCAACCATTAAATGCAGTCAAGTCATTTGGACTGTGATGACAACCATTACTATATTATAAGTGTACAAGTTGTTTATGCAGCAGTATAATCATAAAATAAGAGGCAGACATGCGAGTGCAGCTCAGCAACTGTATTCACAACAGAACAGCCAGAGAACAGCCAGGCAAAAGCAATCGACTGCCGATCGCATGATTCATTACATTCCGTAACATCCCCCTTTACAAAAAATGAAAGAATTCCCTTCTAAAATAAGAAGTAAATAAGAACAAAATACTATATAAACTTTAGGCCACATAACATTTAAAGCGACTGCAATAAACTTCAAATTAGGCACTAATGACCTGCAGTATCGCTGACTATAGAGTCCTTGTTACATTAACTGTTCTTTTCCTTTCCAAAAACTGCCACAGCAGCATTTCTAACCTATTACAAATCAAGCTTCTTAGGTGGCTTGGACAATCGGCCAGCCCTAGTGTAAGTGTGTCCATCTGATGATGAGGGTTTGACAGGGCCAAGTGAAGCCTGTGGCACGGGCTTCGCAGGAGGTGAGTCAGCGGATGGAAGAGCCTCTGCAACACTCCCTTCCAGCATAAGAGGCAATTCGGGTTCAGTACTGTCCAATGCTTGTTTGGTGGTTGACTCTGCCGTTCTTAGGTGCACTTTGTTTCGTCTATATAGGGATCCACCCACATTCACAAGATAAGAGCGCGGTGCCACTTTCTGAAGGCAGGTGCCGACCCTCCATAGCGCAGGGTTTTCCCCTGGAAGGGGCTTCATGCGGATCCTCTCTCCTATGTTCAGCTCTGGCAGATCACGAGCTGACCTATCATAACCCTCTGAGCTTCTTCCGTCAAAAATGACCGAAAACCTTTATGTTTTGAAATGTTTAATTTTTTTGCTTCATCGGAATGGGATGAAACTTGGTGACTTTTGTTGTATTACCTATGTGAACACACAAAAAAATCAAGGAGATGATTCGTCCATGTTAAAGGGTCGTAAAAAAAATAGTCACACTTAGCTTCCTCCCGGTCAAAAATGACCGCCATAGGAAATGAATGGGAAATGCGAAAAAATAGGAAAACTTAGAGAAACTTTTGGTGGTACAAACTACAGATCAGCCACTGTGCAGAAAAAAAGTGTACAGCAATGAAGGGGTGATACTCTAGAATATCAAGAGTGCAAATAAGACCCCCCCCCCCACACACACACCCCCACACGCACACAAACACACACAGAGATAAACTGGCAAGACTGCAACAGCAAATTTGTAGAATATGCAAAATAAAATCAATAAATGGAACAAAAAAACTTGCTCACACACACACACACACACACACACACAGGGAGAGAGAAAGAGAGAGAAATGAACTGGTAAGACTGCAACAGCAAATTTTGAGAATGTGAAATAAAATCAATAAATGAAACACTCGCACACACAGACAGAAATGAACAGGCAAGACTGCATTTGTTGAAATGAAATCAATAAATCATAAATAAATTAATTATCAAATACTGAGTAACAAAAATGTTTGCATTGTGTTCCCTTTCAAACCAAATGTTATTGTTTGATTGTAATCATAATGCAAAACCTGATACTTATCTAAAAAAAAAAAAAAAAAAAAGTAGTCTTTTAGAATATCTAAATATAGATCTAAATAAAAAAAAAAGAATAAGATAGAGAAATCATGTCTAAAACAACAATAGGAATCAAAAAGCCTTTCTATGTATTTATATAGGAAGCTATAGGCAGCCTACAGGCGGTTACATGACATTACACACATTTATATATTTTTAAAGCCACTAGATGGCGTTCTTCTCACTTGAATTTTTTTTTTTTTTAGGCCTGCACTCTATTTTGATGGGAAATGTTGCATTTATTGAATAAAAAAATAAAATAAAAAATGCATATTAATTCTAATGGAAAAAATAGCTCATAAAAATGTAATAATTATTGCATAGTAACATAAAAACCTTCAAACATTCTAAATAATAATCACAAAATATTATTGAACAAAAATATATTTGAATGGTTTTCCTGGGAAAAAAAAAAGTTACATTTTAAGGCTTCGGTCTTTTTTGACCGAGAGGAAGCTAAGTGTAACCCATTGACGAAGAAGCTCAGAGGGATAATAGGATTTTGCCAACTGCTTTCGGTGGTGAAGCCGCTCCACAACCCCAGTTACAACACTTGGCTCCAGAAGCTTGTTTGTTAATGGAAGAGATGTTTTCAGTCTCCGCGACATTAACCTTTGTGCAGGGCTACTGTCCATGTATTCAGTAGGGGTGTTTCTCCAATGAAGGATTGCTTTCCGAGGGTCAGTTCTGTTGTGCATAGCTTTCCGCAGAAGGTTCTTAGCAATCTTGATGGCTGACTCAGCCTTTCCATTTGATTTAGGATGTCTTGGTGAAGAAGTGACATGCTCAAATTCCCAGCTGGAGGCAAAACACTTAAAGCCCATGTTGCAGGTTAGAGTACCCAGTAAGCCAATTTATAGAAAAATAATGTAGGAACTAGATTTAAATATAAACATATACTTATAAAACGCTATTTAGGCTTCTGGAGTCGTTTTTGTGAGAAAATTTTACTTCCGCATTTGAAAACCGCCGAACCGGAAGTGATGTAACGGGAGGGAGAGCGGTCAAAGTAAACAATAGGAAAGCAATGGATCACAATGACAGCTCGGAAGCTGGGAAAATTGTAGCCTAAATATTTACTCGTATGATATATAATTCATATAATTGTAACAGATGTACAATAAGTGATCTCTGACAGATCCGTGAGCGTCATATTTTCCCGCCGGCGGCTGAACCACATGCTGACGGCGGACCGTCACCGGGCGACCCGATGAAGGAGCTGGGACAGTGTCCACATATCGCCGGGATTATAATCATCCGGTCGATAGTGAACGCTACACAGTACCGCGTTTTTCAAAGCAGAAGCAGAAGTGAAGTCCCGTCTCTTACCCTGCACAAAACGCACACAGGCACGGAAGATCGCACCGTCCTTTTTCTTATTCGGAAACCTGTGGACTCGGTGTCCTGACAGGCCATAATTCACAATCATTTACCACGACGATGATTAATTGAAATACAATAAGCACCGAAAA
Source organism: Leuciscus idus (assembly GCA_021554675.1). Classification (NCBI taxonomy): domain Eukaryota; kingdom Metazoa; phylum Chordata; class Actinopteri; order Cypriniformes; family Leuciscidae; genus Leuciscus; species Leuciscus idus. Next base: position 33,930,449 of record CM038623.1, on the reverse strand, counting down.
CACACTGAATCATGACCGCTCCAACTGAATACCAACCTACTCCGCACTGAGCGAATGCAGGGCCGGCAAACGACTCCCTCTCGTGACGTAATATGACGCGATGGTGAAAAAAAAAACGGTTTTTCAACACGGTCAAGGAAACTGTCACGTTTTCTATTAAATTTGTGCCCTTATGTCTTGCAAAACTATTTTTAATCCTGCATTTACTTTTCATATGGTATTTTCATACAAGGTTATATTAATTTTGAAAAATTAAAAAAACCTGCAACATGGGCTTTAAACAGAGCACCAAACTGAGGGCCATTATCTGTGATCACTCTATCTGGCTGACCATGTTGAGCAAACTGAGCCTTGCAGCGCTTAATGACCGATCAGTAAGCAGTTCAATATACCAAAAATCTGTGAAATGAGCCACAATTAGAAGATAGTCCTTTTGCCGGAGGCGGACAGAGTACACAGCTTAATTACTTGAGTAAAAGTACAGATACCCCTTGCTAAATTTTACTCAAGTACAAGTAAAAGTACTACAGTCAGATGTCTACTTAAGTAAAAGTACTAAAGTACTTGTTTTTAAAAGTACTTCAGTATCAAGAGTACAAGAGTACATTTTCTAAATATTGCATTACTACTGCCACAGTGCTTACATACATTGGTAAACACAGCAAACACTTGAAGCGAAAACTATCATTAACTTGTTCAGAAAATTGAAATAGTCTGGCGAGGTGGGGCACAGGTTGGCACATTTCCGGGATGTGATATTTTTTTTCCTAGGATGGTAGGGGAAGACTCATGAATATTCATTAGGGAAGTCATCCCTGATTGGTCTGATGACCTAACCCCACCCCTAAACCTACCCGTCACTGGGGGTCTTATGACCTCCCTAACCCCACCCCTAAACCTACCCGTCACTGGGGGTCTTATGACCTCCATAACCCCGCCCCTAAACCTACCCGTCACTGGGGGTCTTATGACCTCCATAACCCCGCCCCTAAACCTACCCGTCACTGGGGTTAAGACCAATCAGGGATGACTTCCCTAATGAATATTCATCAGTCTTCCCCTACCATCTTGAAAAAAAAAAAATATCGCTCCCGGGATGGACCTGCTGCGTCTTCATCCATTGTTTCGTCCATGGTTTCGTCTCTTATCTAAATCTGACCATGGAGTTGACTTTGGCGGAAAGCTGAAGGTGATTGCTGATAGGCTGTCCCAATCAGTGGCGCCTGCACAATCCAATCACATTTGAGAGGGAAACAACAAATTGAGGGTTTCCGAGATGTTTCTTTTTTCCTTTTTTAACGGGTACTAGTAACGGGTACTCACAGTTATGGATAGAAATGTAGTGGAGTAAAGAGTACAATATTTGCCTTTCAAATGTACTTGAGTAAAGTCATGAGTACTCCCCAAAAATGATACTCGAGTAAAGTACAGATCCCTCAAAATTGTACTTAAGTACTGTACTCAAGTAAATGTACTCCGTTACTGTCCGGCTCTGCCGGTGACTAAACAAGTCCATGCTGACGATCTGCCATGGCCTGCCGGGGATGTCATGAGATAGCATGGTTTCCTTCTGTTGGTTGTGTGCAAATTCATCGCAAGTCAAGCAGTTACTCACAAAGTCTTTTATTTCTGCTTGCATACTAGGCCAATACAGTGTGTCACGGGCTTGACGATAACATGCGTCACCTCCTATATGGCTTGAATGTATGCGCTTGAGCATCTCTGGACGTAGTGACTTGGGGATAATAGCTTTCTGTCCACGGTACAAAATACCATCTTGCACACTAATTTCATCTCAATAAGGCCAGAATTCTCGGATGATGTGTGTTGTTTTTTCTTTCTCATCAGGCCAGCCTGCAAGGAGAGTGGCCTTAAGGGCCTGTAGTGCATCATCCCTTTCAGTATGCTCCCTGATTGTCTTTAGCCGCTGGTCCGTGACCAGCGCATAATCCTCGAACTCTGCTCTGAATAAGTCCCAGTTAGCGCTTCAGTCTCCGTTTCATGTTCATTGGTGACGGCGGAGGTATGTTAGCCGCGATGTGGGCTGGTATGCCGCCAGATGGGCGAAGCGGCATTATCAGCGTCCATAATCGAACAAATGGTTGGAATCAGCAGTTAGAGCGTGAACTTAAGGACGAACGCGCTAGGCATCTTCTGACACCATGTTTATGCAGCAGTATAATCATAAAATAAGAGGCAGACATGCGAGTGCAGCTCAGCAACTGTATTCACAACAGAACAGCCAGAGAACAGCCAGGCAAAAGCAATCAACTGCCGATCGCATGATTCATTACATTCCGTAACACAAGTGTTGATATTATAAGTGTTCCATGCACTATAAATGAGATTTATTTTTTTATTTTTTTAGCAAAACTGATGTATTCAACAATTGGAAAGGGTGAAACCAATTCTGCAAAGCTGCACCCATAAAATCTTTAATATAGGCACAGGTAATTGTCATTGTGGGTGATTGCTGATAACGTCTGATATTTACCTCTATTTTTATTTTATTTTAAACAGTCTCGGGGACATGGCCCAGTTAACAATCAGTCACCTAGAAGGAATAACCCACAAATCCCAACTCTGTGGAAAATTGCCAGACGAAAACAACAAGCAACTCAACCTTTGTAATAACATGTCTTTTGATGCACTTAAACTTGAATTTGAGGCAATTATTTTATTATATATTTTTTTATTGAATTATGACTTCTGACCTGTAATGCTGCCTGAATCAAAATCCATTCACATTCCATTCAATTTGAACATTCCAAATTGAATGGAATGTTTTAGTTCATGCATCATGCATTCACAATGTATGCCAACTAAAGTTTATTTATTCTTTAAGGTTGGAACTAATATGGTGAGACAAGCCAGGATCCACATGTCTTGGTGCTTGGGGACAAAGAGTTTTCATCATTTCAAAGCCCTCTACAAAGAATTCCTTCAATATTTGCCACCTCCTTAAAAACGTTGTATTCAGTGTTACTGATCATCAGTGGGTCCAGTACAATGCATAAAGTGTAGCCTTTAAAAAAAAAGCTAGGTTTATTTCTTTAAGTATTAAATTTGTATACTGTATGCGCACATCTGTTAAGAATTTGTATACTGTATGTGCACATTTGTGTTTTGAATTTGTAGACTGTGCGCACATCTGTGTAAGTTTTGAATTTGTGTACTGAATGTGCACATTTGTTTTGAACTTGTATACTGTATACTGTATGTGCATATCTTTGTAAGTTTTGAATTTGTGTACTGTATGTGCACATCTGTGTTTTGAATTTGTATACTGTATGTGCACATGTGTAGGTTTTTAATTTATTATGTTTTGAATTGAGTAAATTTTTTACTTAATATTTGTACTTTTACACAGTTGTGTATGTTCTATTTATTATATGTATAATTATATAAAGTAATTTCAAACATTCATATCAAACTAATCAACTTGCTTTTTTAACTAATGAAAATCACAACAACAATCTTCACAACTCCATCACTCAAATGATTATAGTACTTCAAGTAAATTCAAGTAATTCAAGTAAGTCTGCTTACACGAGTGAACAGTAATACCACACACCATTTGAGAGAATGCAGTTGGGATTTACTGGGTGGACTGTTGCTTGGGAATGGGTGTGACCATAGACAGTTAAAATGACAACAGTGCAAAGCGAGACAAGATTTGATGGGCGAGTGTGGGTGTGGGCGGTAAGACACTCATGTGTGTGTGGGTTGCGGGAGAATAAAATGATTTGAGGGATTCCTGCAAATATCTAAAAACAAATAAATTGTTCCCTTTCGAGAACGGTTCACTCGGGTTGCGTAGCTATACGCTATGGGAAAACTCCTTTTCTCTAGAATATTGAAGCCTTTATTTTAAAACAGTGCAGCTGCACAGTAAGCACAGTGCAGGCTTTCTAAACATGCTGATTGGCTGGGCTGCGGCAACTGCACGAGCCTACGGCGAAACAGCGAGGACGCGCAAACCTATCAGGGTGCTTCGCGCCAAAGTGTACCAAAATGGCCGTGGCTGCTGACTATATAAGCGTCCCATTTCGCCATAGGAATAAGATTTAATCTCCTTCAGCGAACGACACATCTCTTCGCTGACCTCTCTCGCCGTTGAACAGCCCAGCAGCGGAATGCAGCGATCTGCAACGGCAGCTCAGCGACCGGCGGCCTCTTGCTCAGCTTTCTGAGCTCGACGCCGCCAACGCTTTTCGCAGTTTCCCTGCGGCCATCCGGCAGAGTATCCTTTCAAAATAAAAGCCTTTTTCACAAAAAGCGCAAACGGCGTTGTTTCAAATGCCGCACCCGGTCTGTGTTTCATGTGGGGTCCCCCTGCATGTCACTGACGGGCACAGTGAGTGTGCTTCCTGCCTCGGCGCTGAACACACCGAAGCTGCACTCACTCAGGGCAGCTGTTCTCATTGTGAGAACATGCGGCTCTGCGCTCGCGGCTAGCTCTCGTTACGTCAGAGAGCGACCCTGCTCTTCACGCCCGCCCGTTTTCTTCCCTCCTCGAGCCTCGGAGAAAAAAACGGTGGGGTCAAAGGATGAACGAGCGCTCTGAAGCGAGCGAGCTCACGCTGGGTCCGTCCCCGCGTGCCTCACTCACTCCAGAGAGCGAGTCACGGACCAGCGCCCCTCCCGTGAAGCGGCCGGCCTCGTGTCGTTTGGCGGATCGGTGGAGGATATGGATTAGTTTGTCGGTGGCGGCGTCTGAGGGCGAGGACTGGTTGGGCTTAACTGTTGACCCCGCCTCCCGTCTCAGTTAGACAAAGACAAAGGGCGTCGATGTCGAGCTTCTCCGTGTCCTCACCCGGGCTGTCGAAGAGCTGGATCTCGACTGGTCTACGCCGGAAGAGCCAGCTAAGAGCCGCCTCAATGAATGGTTCCTGCCGGGGCGCCAACAGGCCAGCTCCAGCTTTTTTCCTGAGGTCCACGTGGAGCTCACAAAGTCGTGGCGCGTGCCCTACTCGGCCTGCCTGCGTACTTCAACCTCAGCAACGCTCTCAACACTTGACGGCGCGGAGGAACAGCCCCCCCTAGAGGAAGCGGTGGCTGTGCATCTTTGCCCTCCCACCACCGTTGGATGGAGGTCTAAGGCGGCACATTTTCTACCGTGCAGGACAACTTCAGCTCTCGCCGGCCGAGCCTACGCTTCCGCTGGTCAAGCTGCATCAGCCCAGCACACTATGGCGGTTCTCCAAGTTTTCCAGGCTAAACTCCTCCGTTCCTTTGATGAGTCTGCACCGGAAAACGAGAACTTCAAGGATCTGCGCATCACCACCGACCTGGCACTACGCGCCACCAAGACCACCGCCTAAGCCATTGGGCGGAGTATGGTCAGACCCGACATGTCAAAATGGGTATTGAGCCCAATAAAACGAGGTTACTCGCTCCAGTTCGCTCGCAGACCTCCGCGTTTCCAGGCTGTGGTCGACACATAGGTAAGGAGCAACGTGTCTCATGTCCTCCGCACCGAAGTGTCAAATTTACTAGCGAAAGGGGCTATCGAGACAGTTCCCCGATCACTAAGCGAGTCGGGTATCTACAGCCATTACTTCCTCGTTCCGAAAAAGGACGGCGGCCTCAGACCTATTTTAGATCTCAGACACCTGAACAAGGCCCTCATGGAACGGCCGTTCAGGATACTGACGACCAAACAAATCTTTGCTTAAATTCGCCTGAGGGATTGGTTTTTCTCGGTGGATCTGAAAGATGCTTACTTTCACATCCAAATATATACGCCAGCAGCCATATCACCCTGTAGCCCAAGACTGGTTACCCACTGAAGCTAAGCAGGGCTGAGCCTGGTTAGTACCTGGATGGGAGACCTCCTGGGAAAAACCAGGTTGCTGCTGGAAGAGGTGTTAGTGAGGCCAGCAGGGGGCGCTCACCCTGTGGTCTGTGTGGGTCCTAATGCCCCAGTATAGTGACGGGGACACTATACTGCCAAAAGAGCACCATCTTTCGGATGAGACGTTAAACCGAGGTCCTGACTCTCTGTGGTCATTAAAAATCCCAGGATGTCCTTCGAAAAAGAGTAGGGGTGTAACCCCGGCATCCTGGCCAAATTTGCCCTTTGGCCTCTGTCTATCATGGCCTCCTAATCATCCTCATATACTGATTGGCTTCATCACTGTCTCCTCTCCACCAGTAAGCTGGTGTGTGGTGAGCGTTCTGGCGCAATATGGCTGCCGTCGCATCATCCAAGTGGATGCTGCACATTGGTGGTGGTTGAGGAGATTCCCCCCTTCTATGTAAAGCGCTTTGAGGTCTCAGAAAAAGCGCTATATAAATGTAACGAATTATTATTATTATTATTATTAAATAGCCCCCCATCACAGGCCATTCTTGAGATTCGCCTTCGAGGGGCAGGCCTATCAATACACAGTCCTGCCATTCGGACTGTCACTGGCACCCCGTACTTTTACGAAATGCATGGTTGCTGCTCTCTCCCCCCTGAGACAGCGGGGAAGGCGCATTCTGAACTACCTCGACGACTGGCTCGTTCTGGCCCAGTCAGAGTCTCAGACTCACAAAACCTGGCTCCTCGGCCATCTAAAATGCCTTGGGCTCAGGATAAACTTATCCAAGAGTGTACTGTCCCCCAGCCAGCGTATAACCTAGACCCTTATTCGTGTGAAGTACCACTGGTACTTTCCTTTCTCCAAGGGCTGCTGGATGCGGGCCTGACCCCTCCACGCTCAAAGTGTATATGGCGGCCATAGCAGCCTTCCATGCTCCTGTGGTAGGCCAATCTTTAGGGAAAAGCGACCTGATTGTACACTTCCTCAAAGGGGCCAGGAGGCTTAACCCGCCTCGACCTCCCTCTATCCCTGCTTGGGATCCATCTACGGTCCTCAGGGCTCTTAAGGGACCCACTTTCGAACCGCTTCAGTCGGCTGACTTAAAGCCACTTTCACTCAAGACGCACTCCTGCTAGCCCTAGCATTGGTCAAGCGAGTAGGCGATTTACAAGCGCTCTCCATGAACACTTCCTGCTTTGAGTTTGGGCCTAACGACTTCAGAGTCGTCCTCAAACCGAGACATGGTTATGTACCCAAGGTGCTCTCGACTCCGTTCAGAGCACAGGTTATTTCACTATCGGCTCTTCCCCCCTCAGAAGACGATAGAGACTTGAACCTACTCTACCCTGTCAGGGCTCTCAGGGTCTATTTAGAATGCTCTGCCTCGTTGCCTATTGGGCCCAAGCCTCTACATATTCCTTTGAGGGCCCCGACTCATCCGGTCCCCGTTGGATTCTGACTTTAGTTATACTATACTGCCGTGCAAAGGCAAAAGACCATAACTTCGTTTCTGGTCGAAAATGAGTTATTGATATTTTTGGCACATTCAAGACCTCCTTTATCATGTGGATGAGTATCTTGAGTCAATTCCGTTGTTTTTTCGAGAAAATAATGGGTTGTCTTAAAGGGATACTCCACCGTTTTTTCATATTAAACTATGTTATTCCCTTAACTAAGACGAGTTGATACATACCTCTCTCATCTCAGTGCGTACACTTAATCGCTCTGGCGCGCGGCGACACTTTGATAGCACTTTAGCTTAGCCCAGTGTATTCAATGGTATCTAACAGCAATGAATTTAGAAGTGACCAAATACATCAACGTTTTCCCTATTTATTCCACGAGTAATTACACGACCAAGTATGGTGAAACAAAATAAAACGTGGCGCTTTTCTAAGCGGGTTAAAAAGGATAACTATAATGTATAATGTAACTATAAATAGTGGGAAGAGGATCAGGCGTGATTTTTTACTGCGCCGAGTCGAAGTACTTCCAAAAGTGCTATTCCGCCATACATTATCCTTTTTAACCCGCTTAGAAAAGCGCCACGTTTTATTTTGTGTCACCATACTTGGTCGTGTAATTACTCGTGTAACTGTTTTTAAGGGGCAGTCATGGCCTAGTGCTCTGGGTGTGTGTATCCACGTTTGCAGTCTGTGTGTGTTAACTACTCTGCTCCTAATGTGTGTGCATTAACTTGGATGGTGCAGAGGTCAAATTCCAAGTATGGGTTACCATACTTGGCCGTCACTTTCACTTTCACTTTTTCACTTTTAAATAGGGAAAACGTTGATGTATTTGGTCACTTCTAAATTCATTGCTGTTAGATACCATTGAATACACTGGGCTAAACTAAAGTGCTATCAAAGTGTCACCGCGCGCCAGAGCGATTAAGTGCACGCACTGAGATGAGAGAGGTATGTATCAACTCATCTTAGTTAAGGGAATAACATAGTTTAATATGAAAAAACGGTGGAGTATCCCTTTAACAGTAACTTCCAAAAGCCCATGAGAAACCAAGGCAGAACACCGTAACACCAGTTACCGCTCTTTGGCTTTGTTTTGGAACGCTCAAATTGAGTTACGGTACTCTGCCTTTGTTTAACTGCGCGTCAATATGAAGTTAATGTGCCGGTGTTCTATCAAATAATGCTACTATCAGATTATACGGTGTAGCCTGTGTACTTTGTATAGCTGCCATCAGTCCCTGTAACTTCTGATGTCCTCAGAGCTTTGTCATGCACAAACGCGGTCAGAACATTTAGTATGGTCTGAACCCGCTCCATCGCCAAACATGTGCGATATCTTCCAGCAGCAACCTGGTTTTTCCCAGGAGGTCTCCCATCCAGGTACTAACCAGGCTCAGCCCTGCTTAGCTTCAGTGGGCAACCAGTCTTGGGCTACAGGGTGATATGGCTGCTGTTATACCTGTTAGGTTATACCTAATCACAGCGTCCGGAATATACCCGCGCGACGAGCGAAGTGCACAAGCACAATAATAGGGCAGACAGCTGAAACCACAGCATACTGAAAATACGCAGAACAAAGAAGGTTGTGCTATAAATGCATTAGTCTAGGTACTCCAGAACGCGCTTCCCACTGAGTCCCAAAGGGGAAATGGAGTTCATACTTTTCGTGAACATACAAGGAGCGGGACACCTTAGAACACGAATTTCAGGAAGCACCTATGATGAGGGGCTATGTGAAAGTGTATGCGTCTTTCAGATCCACTGCTATAAACCAGTCCCTGGGTCGAATGTGCACGAGGATCTGTTTTATTGTGATCATTTTGAATGTGCGTTTAGCAAGTCTTATGCCGGTACCAATTTTCAATTACTAAAACATCTAATTGCTAGATTTCCAGTGTTTACCTATAATTAATTTGGCGGGACAACTACACATTTTTTAAGTCATTTTTCTCAGTTCCACACTCTAGAGAGTTAAGGTCTTTTGCCTTTGTAGGGCAGTATAAGTCTCGGGCTTTTCAGCTCCAGGTGATAGTCAGAGAGAAGTTGTAAGGGTGGATTTCCTGCAGCGGTTCAGTCTGCAAGACTGCCGAATGACTAAAGAAAAGTTGTCAGCAAGATGGTAGAAAATTTTACATTTCTTGTCTATTCCACCCACTGCCACTTATACCAACAACGGAAATAAGCGCAGTTACAATAGCTTAATATGTGGGAGAGCGTTGCTATAGAGAGTGACAATATTGTATTGCAATATGTAGCACTTCAAAGTCAATACCAAATCAAAACTAGTTAGCACATTATTTGTAATTGAAATGGTTTAATGACAAAATATGATTATGGTTACACTTAAAATAGTTACAAAATAGATGTATGAGATGATAACTTATACCAATAATCTTACCCAGCATATATGTAAAATGTTACCAGAGAGAGAGAGAGAGAGAGGGGGGGGGGGGGGGGGGGGAGAGAGAGAGAATAAGAGGAAAGAGGAGGTAAAGAGAGAGAGCCCCAAGAAAGGGACCCAGAGAATCAGAGAGCCAGAGCATAAAGAGACAGAGCAAGAGTTACGATCTTCTTTTATCCTTTCCTGACCATGTGACTTTAACCCAACTGTGAGACGTTTAAACTGACCAATCAGATAATTCGAACTTCCCCCACCGTACTAAAGGTGTGACAATTCATTGACCACCAAAATACAAACATTTTGGCCTACAGGCCTAGATCACTATCAGCCCATCTGGGCCTTTAGGAACTCCAAATGGTCCTTGTGGTAGAGAAAGGGGGTGGAAAACAGTAAAGCAAATGTCTTGGTTCATTTCAAATATCTTGGATTATTTTCAATCCTACAATGTCATCAGCTAATAACATGGCATTTTAAAATAGGTTCCCATAGCGTATAGCTACGTAATACGAGAGAACCGTTCTCAAAAAGGGAACGTACTCGGTTACTAACGTAACCTCAGTTCCCTGAGAGATAAGGGAACGAGTATTGCGTAGCCGGCCGTGTTATTAAGGCCGTGTGTGTAAGGCTAGAAAAGGCTTTGCCTTCCCCTGCCTGCTGCTGCTTCTGATTACTGTTAGAAGAAAAAGCTGCCCATAACTGCTGGTCTAGGATCAGAATAACATTGGCAAAACAGATTTGGAAAGCTATCCACTGTGTATCTGTGTTTGTGCACAAAGGTTTCTATTACAACATTATTATTTTTTGCAGAATTCAGCTGGAGCGGGACTGAAAAATCCATCCTGTGCAGTCCTCTACCTCAAATGAAATTATGTTGCCAAATCATCTAGCCAGGTATGATTGTACATTTATATTTTTCATAAGTGTACATACACCGATGAGCCACATACATACATACCCGCCTTGCCATAACAACTTGGCCCTTGTCAAAGTCGCTCAGATCTTTATTCCTGCCCATTACTCCTGCATCCAACACATTGATTAAGAGAACTGATTGTTTGCTTACTATCTAATCTACCCAGTACTTAATATGTGGCCTTGTTATGAGACGATGAATGATATTCACTTCACATATGACTGTTTTGGCTCAGCAGTGTACAAGCACAAAAAGATAGCACAGGGTTAGTTGTAAATAGTAGGTACATATAGTTGAGTGTATGATTATTCTGTATACAGTGGGTACGGAAAGTATTCAGACCCCCTTAAATGTTTCACTCTTTGTTATATTGCAGCCATTTGCTAAAATCATTTAAGTTCTTTTTTTCCCCCTCATTATTGTACACACAGCACCCCATATTGACAGAAAAACACAGAATTGTATCCTCTGCCATTCCTTCTTGCAGATCCTCTCCAGTTCTGTCAGGTTGGATGGTAAACGTTGGTGGACAGCCATTTTCAGGTCTCTCCAGAGATGCTCAATTGGGTTTAAGTCAGGGCTCTGGCTGGGCCATTCAAGAACAGTCACAGAGTTGTTGTGAAGCCACTCCTTTGTTATTTTAGCTGTGTGCTTAGGGTCATTGTCTTGTTGGAAGGTGAACCTTCGGCCCAGTCTGAGGTCCAGAGCACTCTGGAGAAGGTTTTCATCCAGGATATCCCTGTACTTGGCCGCCTTAATCTTTCCATCGATTGCAACCAGTCGTCCTGTCCCTGCAGCTGAAAAACACCCCCACAGCATGATGCTGCCACCACCATGTTTCACTGTTGAGACTGTATTGGACAGGTGATGAGCAGTGCCTGGTTTTCTCCACACATAACGCTTAGAATTAAGGCCAAAAAGTTCTATCTAAGTCCTTCAGGTGTGCTTTCATGTGTCTTGCACTGAGGAGAGGCTTCCGTCGGGCCATTCTGCCATAAAGCCCCGACTGGTGGATGGCTGCAGTGATGGTTGACTTACTACAACTTTCTCCCATCTCCCGACTGCATCTCTGGAGCTCAGCCACAGTGATCTTTGGGTTCTTCTTTACCTCTCTCACCAAGGCTCTTCTCCCCCGATAGCTCAGTTTGGCCGGACGGCCAGCTCTAGGAAGGGTTCTTGTCGTCCCAAACGTCTTCCATTTAAGGATTATGGAGGCCACTGTGCTCTTAGGAACCTTAAGTGCAGCAGATTTTTTTTTGTAACCTTGGCCAGATCTGTGCCTTGCCACAATTCTGTCTCTGAGCTCTTCAGGCAGTTCCTTTGACCTCATGATTCTCATTTGCTCTGACATGCACTGTGAGCTGTAAGGTCTTATATAGACAGGTGTGTGGCTTTCCTAATCAAGTCCAATCAGTATAATCAAACACAGCTGGACTCAAATGAAGGTGTAGAACCATCTCAAGGATGATCAGAAGAAATGGACAGCACCTGAGTTAAATATATGAGTGTCACAGCAAAGGGTCTGAATACTTAGGACCATGTGATATTTCAGTTTTTCTTTTTTAATAAATGTGCAAAAATGTCAACAATTCTGTGTTTTTCTGTCAATATGGGGTGCTGTGTGTACAATAATAAGGGAAAAAAAATGAACTTAAATGATTTTAGCAAATGGCTGCAAAATGTCAAAGAGTGAAAAATTTAAAGGAGTCATGAACTGGATTGTTTTATTATTTTATAATGTTGCCTGGGGTGCCCTTATAATGTTAGTATGATTTTTACATCAAAAATGGTCATAATTTATAAATAAAAGCCATTTTTCCAAACCTGATTTCAGCCTCAGATTTGAACGCTCTGTTTTAAGGGGCGTGTCTGCTGTGAGACTGCAGTGCAAACACCCACTGCTGTGATTGGCTGAAATGCTTGCATATGAAATAGCTAGTATTACATGAACTCTCTCGAAAACTTTTACTACGTTTTTACTATTACAGCTATCGAGATTAACAAATCGTGAAAAGTATCGTTTAAAGCATTATATTTAAATCTATTCCATCACATGAAAGGTTGCAGCATGATGAGCACTGACTGAGCAGATGACAGACAGTCTGTTGATCGCGTGAATAAAGATCTTATCATTGCAACGCAATTTTTGTAAAATGTTTAGCACAGACACCTAAGCCAGTGGGAAGGGTTGTAGGAACCGCGTCATTAAAAATGAATTTAATCCACTGGTCCCTGATAGCTTGGTCCGTTCTTGGGAGAGAAAAAACATTTCCATGTTGATTCTGGCAGTCAACAACAGAGCAACTCACGTGTGCACCACGTTTCTGCATCTTTCACGGTCAAGTGCGTACTTCAGTAATGACGGCGCTCGACTGAATATAAGGGGGAGGGGCAGGGCGGGCTTCCTGCAGCATAGGTCTGCGGTGTCCATATATGGTATATCCTGCGCCGACTTCACGTCAAGTCGGCGCAGAAATTAACATCACGTATTTGAGTGCGCGTGCACGTGGGCTGGTTGACGAACCCAGGGGTAAACAAACACTTCACTTTTAAAAAGCGGCTTCCCGGCCAGTGTATAATCGTTAGGCAATCATAACATACATTTTTTCTCGTGGAAAAGTGAAAATTACAGGTCATGACTCCTTTAAGGGAGTCTGAATACTTTCCGTACCCACTGTATGTTTACAACTGGCTAAGCACTTTTGCTTCTATGCTTGATGCAACAAAACATCTGATCTATACCTAATTAAATAATCAACATGGATGCATAATAACCTAAAAATTTCCATGCACTTTTTTTTTTTTTTTTTGCTGAACAATAAAAACATGTCAAAAGAGACCAACGAGACACGAGTTTGCCTGACAAATGCAGAATACATACGTCAACGAAAGGAGCTTTCTCGTCAAACTTTCGTTGACAAGGGCTTTTATCTCATGATTTAGTTATTATCTCATCTACCCCACTACCACATAGTCCTATATACAGCGACTTCTGTACAAACTAATATTTTTAGGAAAAGACTGCTAATGGAATTACACTTCATTATGAATTGACTATACAGCAACTGTTTAGACATTTAGTCATATAGACATTAAGATGTTTTTTTATCCTTTGAAATCAACGTTTTTTGAGTGACGTGATAATGTCAGTTTTTCTCATTTTAACTTTTAAGTAATAATCAAGACATATTGTCCATGCATTCAGACAGAGAGGTAATTTTTGATCTTTGCCTTTCATTTTGGTCTGTATGTACCTGTCCTCTCCCATTCACAAATACTTTCTAAGTAGGTGAACAACAGTATGTGACAAAAGTATATCCGAATTCAGAGTACTTATAAGAGAGTATAGGCAAAAAGTACCAGGACGACCTTCTGCATCCAGCGAGATTTTGATGTGTGCATACGATATTCAAAATAAGCACATACATGCCTATGAATTCGGACATACTTTGGTCACATACCGTTTTGATAGTAGGGAAGTATGCTCTCGGATGTAGTCCTCATGTTTTTGCCGGATTAGCTGATTGACGTCAACTTTCATATTATCAAATGACTTAATTTCCTCTTTCCATTATCATTATCTGCCATTCAACAACAGGATTATGTAATTTATAAAAGGAACACACATTGTGGGTTGTGAGAATGTACTAAAGAAAGAGAAAGATGTTGTGAAACCTGGCTGATGGTTTTTTTTTGTTGCATTTCTCTGAGATGGACATCTTACTAATATGCTTCACTGACAAACACTTTTACTGCAGAACAAATCATCAGAATAATAATAAAAGAAAATAAAATTCTTTTAATTGTATAACCTGAAACATAACGTTGCAAAATAAATATACATATGAACAGTGTAAAGGAAAAGGAGAAAGACCACAATCAAAGCAATAAGTCAAAACGAGAACATTCTATTAGTCAAACAATTGGGGAACAAAACATCAACTGAAAAGCTCTGCATTTAACTTTTTAGATAGACTGGGCACCATTATGTATAACATTTTTGCTGCTGACTTCCAAAGGGCTGTAGGTCAATTGGTTCCGTGACGTCTAACTCATATCTGCTGATTATTCTGCTGCTGTCCTAACAGTGATACTAAGTTTAGAATTCCACGCATGTTGGACAACAGAAAAGGCTGTTGTTGTGGGTGTGCTAGAAAGGGCAGCACACATATTGATTTGATGATAATCATTGTATAAAGTGATGTAGTTTGCACACAGAGTATGTAAGAATGTGGTACAACTTCTCTGTCATTTTATAAAAGACATGCACATCTATCTATAGTGGTGGTCAGCATTTATGTCACAAAAAAGATTTTTCCACATCTCCAGGGCCACAGTAAAAAGATGAAAACTTAATAAAAAAACTATGTGGAATTTTTTTTGTGTGTGTACAAAAAAAGGTTAGCACTTGCTTCAGCATTACTTACAATTGGAACTCTCTTCTTAGGTTTCTTTAGATGATTATACCTGTAACATGGCAAAGTCTCAGAACTAATATGTGGTTTGGTGGACCTAGATCAAACCTAGACCTCTCATTTGTAATTGAGTATGAAAGCCTGGGCCTCATTGCTCCTTCTCTGCGACTTTAGTGTTGGTAAAGCTATCAAGATCTTCCAGTGTTTCCTGGGCTGTTTGTTTGAGAGCGGGGGTGGCGACTTGAAGCTAGATGGTGGATACGATTGAGTGGGAAAGAGCTGAGAAAATCAGTGGTCATGTGTGACATGACATCTCTCTCTAGCAGTAAAGACTGAAGGAGCCTCAATGACTGCAGACACACTTCTGGGTCAGGGTCTGTGGGAGAGGGAGAGAGTGTGTTTCTTTGTTTGTCAAGGGGGTTAGAGAGACGTCTGTAATCCACTACACCAGGGGTTCCCAAACTTTTTTGTCAGCTTGAACCCCTTAGACGCAAAATACACTATATGGACAAAAGTATTGGGACACCTCACCTTTAGACCAACAGGGATTTAAGGACATTGCATTCTAATCACATAGACATGAACATGTGTTTTGCAGCTATAACAGCTTCTTTCACTCTTCTGGAAAGGCTTTCCACAAGATTTTGAAGTGTTTCTGTAGGAATTTTGACCCATTCATTTGTGAGGTCAGGGATTGATGTTGGACGAGAAGGCCTGGCTCACAATCTCTGTTCTAGTTCATCCCAAAGATGGGGTTGAGGTCAGGGCTCTGTGCTTCTGTTTCTTCCACACCAAACTCATCCAACCATGTCTTTATGGACCTTGCTTTGTGCACTGGGTCACAGTCAGTTTGTATTCATGCTGGAATACAAAAGGACCTCCCCAATTTGTTCCCACCTTCCCACAAGTTGGAAGCATAGCATTGTCCAAAATATCTTGGTATGCTGAAGCATTAAATTCCAAGTCCAACCCCTTGAAAACCAGCCACATTCCATTATCCCTCCTCCATCAAACTTTTTTATTTTTTGGCACAGTGTAGTCAGGCAGGTAAGGTTCTCCTGTTATCCGCAAAACACAGACTCATCCATCAGACAGAAATAGAGAAGTGTGATTCATCACTTCACAGAACACATTTTCACTGCTCCAGAGTTCAGTAGCTACTTGCTTTACACCACTCCATCCGACACTTGGCATTGTACTTGGTACTTGGCATGCATCAGTCAAGTGAGGTTGCCCAGCCATGGAAACCCATTCCATAAAGCTCCCGCCGCACAGTTTTTGTGCTGATATTAATCCTGGTGGAAGTTTGGATTCTGAGTGTTGGCGACTTTTACACACCATGCGCCTCAGCACTCTGTGACCCTTCTTTGTGACTTTATGTGGTCTTCTGCTTCATTGAGTTAATGCTGTTCCTAAATGCTTCCACAAACTCACTTATTGCAAAGGTGGCATCCTATCACAGTACCACGCTTGAATTCACAGTGTTCTTCGGAGCGACCAATTTTTTTCTAAAGTTTACAAATGTTTGTAAATGCAGACTGCATGGCAAGGTGCTTAATTGTATACACCTGTGGCAGCAATAGATCTGATTGAAACACCTGAATTCAAGAATAAATACTTTTGTCCATATAAGGGCTTTTCACATTTGAAATAGATAACCCTGGGTCACTCTAAACCCCGGGTAAACGGAATCCTGGGTTATCTTTATTCACGTCTAACTGCTCATACTATACCCAGGGTTAACAATTAATCCTGGGTATTCATAAACTGCCGTTTCACACTGCACATTCCTAAACCCCAGGTTAAAGTCCTTATTTGCATATATGTGGTGTCAGTGTTGACTGGACAAACACAGCATTTGGCCTGTTTACATAAAGGGTATACCATTGTGCGTCCTCATATTACACATTATTGACTGTAATATCAAGTTTTTTCTGAGTGAGCTTTTCAAACTATAAGGGCAAGAATGAAACGGTCTGTTCTTCACTCCAATAGACACGTTTTCCATTGTCGTTTGACATGTTTCCTATCATACGCAGAAACAACTGTTTATATACATCGCGTGGTGTTTACGTGACTGCCCAAAGTGCGTGAATATAAGGCACGTGATTGGTTGTCGGTTGTTAAGCATCTAGTTGTAACATTCTAACACTGCATAGTTTCACACTGTACAAGTTTGGCACTGCAGTGCAGAGTTAACACCGAAAAAGCGGTGCAGGGTTTTATAACCCCGGGTGAAAAGCGGTGCTAACCCCGCATCTAAATTACAAGTGTGAAACGCTCCTTTACCCGGGGATAAAATCGGTGTTTAGAACGACGATAACCGATAACAGCGCAATGTGAAAAGCCCAGTAGTGTATTTACTTGAAGTAGCCACTGAGATTTTAAGTTAATATTTCAATAATTGAACATCACATTTGCATGTTCATGGTTCTCTGATGTTGGTTAAAGGTCACATGACATGCAAGTTTTTTTTAGTAAGTGTTTTAATTATATTTAATTGTTTATATACAGTATATATATATATATATATATATATATAAGGCTTACTATTATTACTATTTTAATGATAAAAATGCAGATATACAGTTTATTACTGTTGTAAATTACAATTGTCATGTAAAATAAAATACATAATTATAGGACTAATGATTATTTTATTTTATACTTCAAGTTACAATAATAATATACAAGTATTTATGTCTTAAATTCTTCAAATCCGCAAGATTTTATTTTGGCTGAATACTGGTGAAATGTTGTAAAGTTCTATCCCCAAAAAATTGTGGAGATGTGTAAATAAAGTGAACTTTCCACACATCGCTTAAACTCATTTTACATACAGAGATAACGTTTGTGAGAAGGCAAGGTGCTCTGATGCTGAAAACACTGTAAGCTGCATGTGTGTAAGTCAACAGACTATACGATTATTTAATTAAATCACAGCATTTGATCTGATAACACACTAAGGTATATCTTGATTTCAGTTTTATTTTGACTAACTGTGCATTTATTTATTTCGTCAACTCCCAAACCCCCTGCAGTTCCCTCACAAACACCTATTTTGGAAACCCTGCTCTACATGAACAGCGTTGTGATGCTGTCTGACTGGGAACTCGAAAGTTTTGAGAAGCTCTCTCAGAAACTCACAAACATATACATACACACCTTCCAGAAGCGTGCACAGAAGAGGTAGAAGTCCAGGACTCTCACTTATAAGCTTCAGTCCGTTCACACTGATAGTGATGTTGTATAAAGCCATTAGCATCAATCTGCAAACAAAAATATAAAGTTACATACTTTCAGAAAGAAACACATACATCAACTTACGAAAATCATTATGTACAATAACAACTCAATTTCTTCTAAAAAACCTGCATGTGAAAGTAAGACTGCATATTGGCTCACGGGTAAAAATAAAAATCTTTTAAAAATCTAGTTAAAACATTTTATTCATGACTCAAAAAATGTCATGTGGTGTAACCATTATGTAAAAAAAAAAAAAAAAAAATTACATATTTTCCCTTACACCCTGAAAAGTCCACATCTTGTTTATTATTTTCACAAATAAATAATTTAAATCACAAATATCAGTCATTTTCGGATGTGTACTTTTAAGTTGTGACATACACTTTGAGTTTTGGAAATACTCCTGGTTTCATTAGTCCCAGTAGCCGCATCAGAGTACCCAAAAGGACGTGGGCAGAAGAGGATAGGAAGTCTCGTCCACAAGACACAGCAGCTACATCTAAAACAAGTGAATAGATGAAATGACCATTTCACATGTTCTTGAGATGGTAATAATATATAAATAAGTCATGACCGTTAGATGGAACTAGTTTTTAAAACAAACTCTATGCCCTCACTGGTAACAACGCCAGCCAGTGCCAGAACAAAATGATGCTCATGTGAGTTGTAACTCTGTTGTGGCTTTGCATCGTCATCCAGAAACTTGATGAACGACTCCAAGGTTTGATCTGCTATGCTCAGGAAGGGCTCCAGTTTACCCTGTGGACGTGTATACAGAGTAAATCTACTCGGTTGAGGTAAAACAAATGTATCATCTTTTTTTCCCCTTCAAAACAACCCAGGTTTCACTTAAACTGGAAGCCATCGCTTAATAGTGTCCACTCTCAAAATGGTACAAACTTACATCAGCCAATATGTCTTTGATCGCTTCCTCCCTTTGAGATGCACTCCAGAGCAGGGTGCAAGACGCAGAGCCCAGCTCAGTGCAAAAGTCTTTCTGTTGCTGCAGCTGCTCTCTGCACTCCCATAACTGCTGCTTTAGAATCAGCTTCTCCTACAAATGTAGGAGATACTTACAAAACAACCTTCTTGACTCCTAGGCCCTTCATTGTCAAAGATAATAATCAAAGGTCCCCAAAATATTTCTGGTACATTTTTTTACTTTTGGCAATATATAACAAATGAATATATTAAAATGTGTATATTAATATGTTTGAATAATATTAATATAAATAAATAATTGAATTAAACTTCAGCAATTTCTACCTGATAAGATATTTTAGAGCTTGACATGTATATTGGTTGGTGTTTCCAATTCATTTGTCGGATTCATTTGTCAAATTCATTTGTTTCAATTGTAATTCTTATTTTAAAGCTTATTTTGTCTTATTTTAAATAATTTGAGCAGGTGCTTTCTTAGAATCTTCCTATAAATCATGATGTTTCTTTTCAGTGTGGTCTCATCCTTTTCTTTACTCCTCTATTTTAGTACCTGTTTCTCTCTTTGACAGTCGCTCAGTGCAGCATCTAGTCTGGAACGGATGTGCAGACAATCGTCTCTCTGTTGCTGCTGCTCACGGTCACTGCGTTCTTTAACTATAACAATCAAGAATTTTTAAATAAGTCAACAGTCAGAATTAACAGATAAGATTCACCATTTAGTATTGTTACAAATGCTGTTAAACAGGGTTGTGCACCATTCAGAACCGAATTGAGACGGTCTTTTAAATTTTGGTTCAGTTTCAGAATTTGTCCTGAATTTAAATTGATCTAGGGAACAGGATGCTAAATTGCAATTTGAATTTTAATGTAAGTAGTACAAATGAATGGAATAACTGGAACTGTTAACTAGAAGAGTTTAAAATTAGAAGAGTTTGTCTTTGCAAAGACTAACTTTGATTGTTGGGCTTTAAGCTATGTTTTGAACAAGCTATATTGAACAAGTGACACATATTGTATAAGTACTGTAACTTTTGAAAACCATTGACCTTATTCACATCAGCGTTGTTAACGGGAATGAAAGCGATACTGTGAGGGATTTTCAGTGGATTGTACTGTCATTTAATGTGTTTTTGGATTGTTCTGCTGACAAAATGTCAGTAGACAAAAAGAAAAAAAATCCAGACAACATAGCTGTGAAAAATTATAAGTGATCTAGGAGCTTTTTACAGCGGATGCCATTGAAAACAGCCAAGCTTTCATAAAAGTCATGGCACTGCTCTGAATGAGGTCTATAGTGGAAAAATGCTTTATTTTTTTTCAGAATGCATTGGTTGGTTTCTTTTAAATTGCAGTAGATTCCCCTTCCTGTTATTCCAATTTAAATTTAAATTCAACTTCCTGTGAGTTATGGCCAGTTTAATTCAAATTCCAGCTCCTGAATTAAAATCTTTAGTTCAGCTTTATCTATACTATCGATGTCTATAGCATGTACAAAGGACATATTGTTTTCCTATTAATTAGTCCATATTCTTGTGTCATAACTATGCGCTATTACTATAAAAGAGTTGTTGCTTACATGCGTCCAGAGACCGTCCTTTATGGATAGTATCAATAAAGTCACAATTGATTACTTTTGGCATAAACTCTCGTAGTGTTCTGACTTCTGCCTCCAGTTTCTCCAAGTCTCGCTTTCTGACTCGAACGAAGCAATCTGATCCCACATCCTTGAAACACACAGGATCATTTTTGTTTACTGTTAGAGGTAGACAAACGTTACAATGAAAGTCTGACATTGGACAGGGCTATCTGCTGTACGTACGGTACAAAATTCCCCCTGAAGTGTATTGTGTATTATTGAACGTGTGTTAGTGGTGGAACAATGACATCTTGTGGTAATGCTGGTGGTTGCGTTAGTCTTGATACAACTATAAAACGTCGTTAAAACTGAGAGTTGGTCTTGGAAAACGATTAAAATGCTTTTGTGGTGACAAAGTCTATTTGAAAAGCCTTGATATGGTTACAGGGGTATAGAAATATCAAACACACATTTAATTAGCTTACTAGCTTGCTAAACACTAGAAGCTTTCATCCACTTAACTGAACTAATTTATCAGCAACACACTTGAACTGGTAAAAATGGTAAAGTTACCTCTCCTGCAGATGACAGAGACATAACATTAGCTGTATTGGTTGTTTTCATTTCAAAAAGTGCAAATTTGATAAAGACCTCTGGATTTGGACGAAATACCTCTGACCTATTAAAATGTTTAAACGATGTCTTTAGCGCCCTCCACTGTTCGGCGCAAAACAAGTCATCATCTCCCTGCTGTCACCCATCCCCCAAACAGACAGGGGCGCCTCCGGGAAGTTTTATAATGTGGATGCCAGAGGGGCAGAGTAAAAATCGATCACCGTGATTTTGCCTGGATCAACATTATTTTGAACAACATTCCCGTCCAAAAATATCCTTCGTTCTAACACTATCCCCACCCCTGAACCTTTCCCTACCCTAAAGTTATCCCTAAAATCAAAGGGAAATGACAGGTGAATAATACTAATGTAAAATCACCTAATCCTGGTTATAAGACTAAACTAACACTTTAAAGTTGTTGATGTTGATCCAGGAAAACGTGGTACTTGGTGAAAACAAAAAGGTGAACGTGATTCATAGGTCGGATCGGACCTGTAACCTGCAACGGTTACTTCAAGGATTTATACTCTGATTAAATTATATTTTGACTTGCATGAAACCAGTTACTTTAGATGTTACCACATATAAAGCACACTATTGAGTTTACATTTAGACCGCCTCGCATTAATATATAATTTTGTATAATTATTACCTTACCACCATCATGCATTCAATGTTCTGTGAAACGCGTATTTTGGTTTCGAACTGAGATCCTGAACACGCCTGGTGAGAGTCCATGACGTGTTTTTCCACACGTCATTACGTTGTCTGGGACCTGGGTCAACCTGATATCCAACCCCAGAAGAACTCCATCACGGGATTTTCAAACAGCCACTCAAGATACTTTTTGAGAGAGTGAGCGCCGTTCACTCGCAGTTCAGTCTCACTGCCTCCTTTGTGTGTGTGGTGTGGACGGTGCTGCTATCTGAGCACAGCGCTCACCCCTAGGGCGTTCATAAGCCAAATACTTCGGGTTTTCCGCGTCACAGTAGAACTGCTGGAGCATGTCTGTAGAGCTGGAGCCCGGTTTCTCCAACGACGAGGTGCTGAACATACGTTACCCGCTTCACCGCGCATGCAGGGATGGAGACGTCGGCGTTCTGTGCTCGTTGCTTCAGCGCTCCACCAACCAGGCGGACCTGGTTGCCGAAGACTCGTTTTACGGCTGGACCCCCATTCATTGGGCAGCACACTTCGGGAAGGTAACAGAAAAACATTAATTTCATAGATGTATGTTTTCTAATGCAGTTATTTTCCAAGTAGCGTTACAGTGGCTTCCGGAGACGCGATGATTTAGGGAATAACGAGGGTGTATAACATCATTAGTCAGGCGTGCTGTCATCAAGAACTGAACCACAACATGTGCACATACAAACAAAACTCAGATATGTTAACGAATCACATCAATAAGGCCATCGGCAGAAAACCGGTCATATTCGCAGCGGCTGCGTGCAAACTCACATGCTGGGTATGAGCAGAGATTAATCACTTAGTATGTTTTAACTGCGAGTGAGAGTATTATGATTTCTATCTGAGATGAAGCAGACTACAGTGGCTGTGTTGTTTATCTAAAGTGCGTAACGAGAATGTTGTTACGGATGAACCTGGCTAGTTATGTTGAATAGATGAAATCAAGCCGAGTATAGACATTACTGGTTGTTTCTTTGCTTCTGGATCACATTACTTGGACAAATCAACTTGAATGGACAGTGGCCAGGAAGGCTGCACATCAGGCGCCAGTACGCACAGGCGCGAGCTCACTGATTCATTCATTGGCTGAGCGGAGACCAATAAAACACCACGCGCCAAAAACGCAAATTTAAAATCCAAACTTTTTTTGGGCGAGTTGTTTTATTGTTGTCCATTTCTTTATGGGTTTTATTTTTTCATTTGTAAGAGTTCGATGCTATGCGTTTTAATTCATGATTTAGTTCATTTAAACATGGTCATTAAGCCTGCACAATAAACGTCAGTAATTACTGTCACTCGCTTTTTTTTTTTACATTACTTTTTTTTTTTACGATGCTATGTTATTATGCCCAAATAGTCTAGTTTACAAATGCAAACCACAGTGACTTTATACAAATTCACTGCAGAGTGGAAGTGTTTACAGACACTGTTGACAACCTCTTATGCCTCTTGTTAAATAGTTCACATTTGATGACAATATTGATTTCAGTTTGCATGATCTTAGGCCAATGATGTGATGTAACATGAGATTATAGACAGTTGTTTTTGTTTTTTTTTGTTCGTTTTTTTTTTGTGATGAAAGATGCACTTCATGTGCTGATGAAAATGTCTACAATTAATATTGATGTTATTTCAAATACATCACCTCATTATTTTCATTATGGAAAAAAGGAAAAGCCTTAGTCGTGTGGAACTATTTTTAGCATTATTCCTAATAGACGTTTCTTCAGAAACCCTCTGAGCAAAGAACCAGTCCTGTAAAATGTGGCATGTTTTCCACACTTCAACACATTTGTCACTGGCTCAAATTCCTCAACTTTAGTCATCTATGGCTTTAGTACAATTCTTTTTTTTCTTTCTTTTTTTTGTGATGACCATTCTATACTTCTGTACACTTTCTGTACAGTTTTTTACTATTCTTCGTATTTTACTAGTGATGTGTTGCCATACATTTTAGCCGCTTTATCCTCTCCCTCCTTTTTTCTAAGTTTCCAAATATTAGATGAGGAGAGGAGTGTAAATGTTTCTACTCCTAACATCTGCTGATCTTGAACATTTCACAGATATTTTGGCCATGAAGCAGTTTCAAACTGCCAACAGAGGTGGTAAGACTTGAAAATGTTTAAAGGATTTACTCCACAATTTTCCCATGTGTTGGAGAGTTTGATTGTCAAGAAGGGAGAACAGCCATAGAACAGGGTAATACGTTGCCCCATTGTAAATGATGTTGTCTTGTAGTGTAATAGATGGGCATCAAATGATAAAAGATAAAGCAGTCTTTTACAGTGTGAGTTTGCCCTTTACATTTCTACAAAAGGAAAGTAAACATACATTTACTAAGAAATAAGGAATGACACAACACATATGATAAAAGTTTTTTACAATGTGAATTCACCCTTTACATTTCTGTGAAATAAATGTTATAAGCACTGCATTAACTTGAACTTAAACTAAGCAAAACTTTAATGTGAAAATACACATAATACACACTTTTCCCATACAGACACAATGCAAAAAGAGAAAAGAAGGACCAAAGATAGGAAATTATCAAGATTTATGCAGTCAGAAAATTAAAGGGAGAGATGCACACACATGCAGAGTCAGTCTATACTTGTCTAGATGTCTCTGCTTACTCGTGTGTTTATTATAAACAGCCACTTCTAAAAAAGATGAGAATATTTTACTCCCTTCACCACTGTGAAGGCTGATGCTATAAACTGTAGCTTGAGCTAAAGGCTCACTCCGCAAAGTCATTTCAATGGTTTGTTGATTTAATTTTTTAACTTTTCTGTCTGTCACAAACAGCTGGAGTGTGTTATGAGGCTGGTGCAGGTGGGATGTGAAGTTAATGCACGGACAACACGGTTCGCCCAGACCCCGGCTCACATTGCTGCATTTGGAGGAAATCCAGAATGCCTGCTGTGGCTCTTACACACTGGGGCTGAAATAAACAGACAGGTTGGTCCATGTACAATAATAGCTGGCGTTAGTGATGAGGGTAGTACTATACTATACTTGTATGCCAATATATAGGGATTGCGATGTCCTATATGTGACTTTATAAATGAGTTGAGATTTTATTATTTGTGGTGATATCAGCCTTATGATTTTTTTTTTTTTTTAAAGATGTCAAAACCAAACAGCTTGTAAACTGAATGTCACGTAATGTTGCATTTACTTCTGGTAAATGTCTATAACTCATTTGTCAGCTAGAAAAAAATGAACTCTTCTTCATAAGATTTTCATAAATCTTTAATGAAAACAAGCTGTTATAGCCACTTTAAAAATTTTATATTTAAAGATCAAATTGGAGTAGAAACAATTATAACACAAATGTTAATATAAAACTTCCTTGTGTTATGTGCAGTTTAATTGATTATACAGTTATTGATTATTAACTAAACTTGCGGTTTTCAGATAAAACTAAACTCATTTCAGTTTCAGTGTTTTGGTAAAATACTGGTATTGTTACATTACTAGTTACTATCTTTGAGAAAGTGCCTTAAAGTTATCTTATCAGTTGCCGTAACTTATCATCCCTGCTTCCACTTCCTTCATTTCTCCATCCTCTCTCCGGTGTCCTGGTGCACAAATCTCTGCCAAACTGATCCTATTGCTAGGGATGATCCTCTCTGTGATAGACAGATCTTTGAATGGTGACGTCTTTCCCCAAGGGTTGAGCACTGTAGTCTGTGAACTAGCCTAAAAGGCATTAGAGGTTACTCACCCCTTAACAACAGATGAAGACAAGTAGACTAAGAAAAAAGTGACATGCATGACAGATTGTCATTTTCGATTAAGTTTTCGTTTGTTAACATTAGTTGACTGCATTTGTTAACATGAACTAACAATGAACAATAATTCTACAGCATTTATTAATCTTATTTAATGTTAATCTCAACATTCACCTATACGTTAAGGACAAAAGTTGTATCTGTTAACATTACTAAATGCATTGAACTATTGAGAACTTGAACTTTTTAATTAAGTAACATTTAACAAAATATAAAAATGTATGGCTCACTGTTAGTTAATGCATTAAAGGGGTGATATAATGCTCTTTTCACAAGATGTAAAATAAGTTTATGTCCCCAGAGTGTGTATGTGAAGTTTTAGCTCAAAATACCCTGCAGATATTTTTAAATAGCATGTAAAAATTTGAGGGTGAGCAAAAACGTACCGTTTTTGTGTCTGTCCCTTTAAATGCAAATGAGCTGCTGCTCCCGGCACAGGGATCGGAGCTTCAAGAGCTCGTGTCCTTTTACCTCACACAGACATGCACTGAAAATTTCAAACCTTTAGCCTTTTATGTTCAAACCGGAGTCAGACAAATATGGAGAGACTCAAGAAGTGACACCATGTAGAATGCAACAGGACATTTCTGAATGGTTAGTTGATGAATTTATGTAGCTTATGTGTAGTTATCTTCTAGTCATTGATTAGCGCATTCTGTCATGATAATCTATAAATCGCATTCCCAGGGGTGGGGTTTATGTAAATTTTAGGGTTTGTAATGTCACTATCCCGGGAGGAAAGTCGTGTAGTGTAGTCCCTACCAGCTGTTTGTTGCAGTCCTTAAAAAGCAATTTCTTTAAAAGAAAATATATCTCCCTTTGCTTTGAACTTTGAGTGTCGTAACTTTGCAGATGTTGTTTATGCTCAAACAGCAACATTACACACTAACTAAAGTTAGAAAAGTGAAATCATAATCAACCACCCCTTTAACTAATGTTAATAAATTAGACCTTATTGTAAAGTGATACCCAATTCTCTAAATAAATGTATGTTAAATTGATATTAAATATCTAAACATTCTATATTTAATTATTAAACGTGCAGACTGAACAGGTGGAACTGTTAAGGCCATTTGCTCATGAGTTGTTTAAGAATACCAACATACTTTGACAAACCTTTTAGAATGTGTCCTGTCTTACCTGTTGGATTAGGGTTTTTGTCTTGCACATTTTGTTCCCCCATGCTCTTTTGGATTTTGTTTTCATTGTTTTTTTTTTTCTCCACAGTTGTAGTTGCAACTGATATGAAAGTGATGCTGAAGTCTTAAAGTATAGGCTCAGGTGTTAGCATTATAAATTGACTACAGCTGCACAATTAATTGTTAAAAGATTGTGATCTTGAAAAGATTAAAAAAGATTGTAAAAGATTATGATTGAACCTTTGACAAGTATGATCACAGCGAAACATTCAAACCTGCGTTTGCACTGCCGCTGACCCAGAGAGAACAGTTGTCATGATAAAAACATCTTCACAAATCTTTTCAACCACACACAGTATCATTATTTCTGTTACAATATTTCAATTGTCATTTGTACTTGGATTGAAGGATATAAACACTGTTACGATAACAATCAAAATAGAGTAATCCACCTTTTGAAAGTAACTTGACTCTTCAAATAAAGATTGTATAATTAGGGCCCAAGCCCTGAAAGGGCGAAGGCCCTATTGTTTTCGGTAGGATTATTAGGGCCCAAGCCCTGAAAGGGCGAAGGCCCTATTGTTTTCGGTAGGATTATTTATTAGGGCCCAAGCCCTGAAAGGGCGAAGGCCCTATTGTTTCCGGTAGGATTATTTATTAGGGCCCAAGCCCTGAAAGGGCGAAGGCCCTATTGTTTCCGGTAGGATTATTTATTATTATTATTAGGGCCCAAGCCCTGAAAGGGCGAAGGCCCTATTGTTTTCGGTAGAATTATTAGGGCCCAAGCCCTGAAAGGGCGAAGGCCCTATTGTTTTCGTTAGGATTATTATTATTATTATTATTATTATTAGGGCCCAAGCCCTGAAAGGGCGAAGGCCCTATTGTTTTCGTTAGGATTATTATTAGGGCCCAAGCCCTGAAAGGGCGAAGGCCCTATTGTTTTCGGTAGGATTATTTATTATTATTATTCTTCTTCTTATTCTTATTTTTCTGTCAACCTTTCGGGCACTTTTGAGACCCTTAACGTGCTCGAAAACTCTTGAAACTTTGCACACGGGTCAGAACCCGCGGCCATCAGGGCCGGGCTGAAGCTGGTACCCGGGCGTGGCAGGGGGGCTCGACAGCGCCCCCTTGAACGGGGTCCGAAAACTTGGTCCATAAATCAGACACGCTTGCATGTAATAATATGAAACTCGGTACACATATAGATCTCATCGGGCTGAACAACTTTCGTACTTTTACTTTTTACGCCAGCCCAACAGGAAGTCGGCTATTATGGGTTGTTTGGAAACGCATGCTGTGGAATTTAATGTACTCCTCCTAGGGAATTCATCCATTCGCCTCCAAACTCAGTCAGCATGAAGTCAAGACATTGAGGATGATAAATTGCGGACAGATTTTTGATATCTCGAACGGTTTGGCCGTGGCGAGGACACGAATTGATGGCGAATAATGGAAACAGGAAGTGTGTTATAACTTCTGCATACATTAACTGATCTTGATTAAACTTCAGCAGTGTGTTCGTTGTAAGAGGCCGATCACATGGATGTGACTATTGTGAGTCAAAGTTATAGCGCCACCAACTGGCAGCAGGAAGTGTGTCCCTTTCAAAATGCTTTGAAATCACCCTCTTATTTTTACCCGATTTGCTTCAAAGTTTATGTGTATAATGTAAACACACGGCAGATGTAGACCTGTGAAAGGATTTTTGATATCTTTAATACTGTTGCCATGGCAACGCTTCAAACTTTAATATTCTTTTTTGATGCTTTTGAGACTCTTAACATACTTGAAATTGGATGAAACTCGACAGACACATCACATTTATTAGCCCGTAGACATGTGCAAAGTTTCAGAAACGGGCGTGGTGAGGGGCTCAGTAGCGCCACCTTTAGTCATAAGTGGGGGGGTTAGTTTTATCAACAACAACAAAACTTGGTATGTGTATTGTTCTCATCAAGACGGACAACTTTCTAATTGACATTAACGATCTCCGACCAACAGGAAGAGAGATATTTTGATTTGAATGTGGATTTTCTGAAGAATTTTCTCTCCCTCTCTCTGTGTCTCTGTGTGTGTGAGGGGAGGGGGGATTTGACTATTGCTTTTATATTGTTAATCAAGGTTTCAGGGGCTTTTGGGGTCCTTAACGTGCTCAAAAACTCTTGAAACTTTGCACACAAGTCAGAACCCCCTGCCATCAGGGACGGGCTGAAGCTGGTACCCGGGCGTGGCTGGGGGGCTCAACAGCGCCCCCTTGAACGGGGTTCTAAAACTTGGTCCATATATCAAACACGCTTGCATGAATTAATATGAAACTCGGTACACATATAGATCTCATTGTGCCGAACAACTTTCCCCTGGTCAAGTTTTACGCCAGCCCAACAGGAAGTCGGCTATTATGGGTTGTTTGGAAAACGCTTGCTGTGGAATGTGAAATACTCCTCCTAGAAAATTCACCGTGTCCCCTCCAAACTCGGTGTGCATGTAGTCAAGACTTTGAGGATGCTAAATTGCGGACGGATTTTTGATATCTCGAACGGTTTGGCTGTGGCGAGGAATCGAATTTATGGCGAGAAAAGAGAAACACGAAGTGGAATAACTTCTGCATGCATTAACTGATCTTGATGAAACTTCAGCAGTGTGTTCGTGGTAAGAGGCCGATCAGATGGATGTAACTATTGTGAGTGAAAGTTATTGCGCCACCAACTGGCATCAGGAAGTGTGTCACTTTCAAAATGTTTTTGACAAAAGTGGGGGGGTTAGTTTTACCCACAATTACAAAAATCAGTACGTATATTGGTCTCATCGAGCCGGACAACTTTCTAATTTAAAGTCATTAGCTCTGACCATCAGGAAGTCAGATATTTTGGTCTGAATGTGTTTTTTTTTGCTAAATCAGCCTCTGAATTTTTAGCCACCTTTATCTAAGTGGTTTATTTTATTCCCACCAAACTTTTTCAACATGATAAAAATATATTAATGATGCTAAATTGTGAACGGATAATAAATATCTCAAACGGTTTTGCTATGGCGAGGGATTAAAGTATTGTCTAAAAAGGAAACACTCAAAGGCTCATATATTCTAAAAATGTAATTATACACCATTTATTACTATATAAAAGTATACAAATATCAGAACTTAACTCATTTTATTCTTTTTTTTTCAATTTAAGAATGTTTAAGTTTAAAAACTGCCAGAATGGTTGTTTAGTCTAAACAATAAATAAATAAAGTCAAACATAGTGCTATACTGCCCTCTTGTGTTCAAAATCAGGTAGGCCTATTATATCTATATAAAAATATACTAGGTATGTGACGGTGAGAATATTTTACCACTGGTTAACTGACGTGTGACACCGCTGGGGGCTTTTTAATCGCTAACTTAAAAACGAAAGTAAAATATGTTCGTCCGCACGGACATTGATAATGGTGCGGAGCAGAGCGAGCGTTTTCAATAAATTCCTATGGAAGGAGGAATGACCTAAAAAACGTTGACTCTGTTCTGCTCGTTCCTCGCTGAGGACGCGCACCATTATGAATGCCTGTGCAGCCGTGAGCATTTTAGTTTCATTTTCGGGGTGGATTGCTTGAATGTATTTAAAAAAAGCACAATGTTGTGTTTTATTGCTACTGTACAAAACTATAAGTTAACACTTTGCAGTTTGAATGATGTTCTGAACAAAATGACAGAGTATGTTTTTATGTGTCCACTGTTCAATCGCGCCCCCGTTTTATTGATTCCCAAGTTATTTTTTCATTTAAGTTTTTTTCATTGTTCTAATCAGGTCAGGCAAGTAAAATTATCTGTGTCTTATCCCTTACATTTTTATATAATATATATACACTACTGTTCAAAAATTTGGCGTCAGTAAGATTTTTAAGCGAAGTTTCTTCTGCTCACCAAGGCTGCATTTATTTGATTAAAAATACAAACAAAAACAGTAATATTGTAAAATATTATTCCAATTTAAAACAGCTGCTTTCTATTTTAATATATTTTAAACTGTTATTTATTCCTGTGATCAAAGCTGAGTTTTCAGCATCATTACTCCAGTCGTCACTGTCACATGATCCTTCAGAAATTATTCTAATATGATGATTGATGCTCAAGAAACATTCATTATTATTTTAAATGTCGAAAACAGTTGTGTACAGTCTTTGATGAATAGAAAGTTCAAAAGAACAGCATTTATCTGAAATCTAAAGCTTTTGTAACATTAAACACTACCGTTCAGAAGTTTGGGGTCAGTAATAATTTAAATTTTATTTTTGGGGAAAAGAAATAAAATAAATCAATACTTTTATTCATCGAGAATGAGTTAAACTGATTAAAAGTTACAGTACAGACATTTATAATGTTAAAAAAATTATATTTGAAATAAATGCTGTTCTTTTGAACTTTACATTCATCAACGCATTTTGAAAAAAAATCTGTACACAACTGTTTTCAACATTGAAAATAATAATTAATATTTATTGACCATCAATCATCATATTAGAATGGTTTCTGAAGGATCATGTGACACTGAAGACGGGAGTAATGATGCTGAAAACTCAGCTTTGATCACATAAATTAATTACAGTGTAAAATATTTTAAAATAGAAAACAGCTGTTGTAAATTGGAATAATATTTCACAATATTACTGTTTTTGTTTGTATTTTTAATCAAATAAATGCAGCCTTGGTGAGCAGAAGAGACTTCTCCTAAAAACATTAAAAATCTTCCTGACCCCAAACTTTTGAACGGTGTATATATATATATATATACACATATATAAATACATATATATATATATATATATATATATATATATATGTTTGTATAATATATATATATATATACACATATATAAATACATATATATATATATATATATATATATATATATATATATATATATGTTTGTATAATATATATATATATATACACATATATAAATACATATATATATATATATATATATGTTTGTATAATATATATATATATATATATATATATATATATATAAATATAGCTGCGAGCAGCGATGGAGGGCCAAAGCCGGCGGTACCGCCACCCCCGGTGCCTTTAGGTAACTAAAGGCACCGGGGTTGCGGTGCCACCGGCTTGGGCCCGTAATCGCTGCTCGCAGCTATATTTATATATATATATATATATATATATATATATATTTAGGGCCCAAGCCCTGAAAGGGCGAAGGCCCTATTGTTTTCGGTAGGATTATTATTATTATTATTATTATTTTTCTTACGACTATTCAGGCATTTTTGGGGCCCTTAACATGCTCAAAAACTCTTGAAACTTTGCACACGGGTCAGAACCCGCGGCCATCAGGGCCGGGCTGAAGCTGGCACCCGGGCGTGGCAGGGGGGCTCGACAGCGCCCCCTGGAACGGGGTCCGAAAACTTGGTCCATAAATCAAACACGCTTGCATGTAATAATATGAAACTCGGTACACATAAAGATCTCATCGGGCCGAACAACTTTCGTGCTCTAAGTTTTACGCAAGCCCAACAGGAAGTCGGCTATTATGGGTTGTTTGAAAAACGTACGCTCTGGAATTGAAATACTCCTCCTAGAGAATTCATCCGATCCCCACCAAACTCGGTGTGCATGAAGTCAAGACATTGAGGACGCTAAATTGCGGACAGATTTTTGATATCTCAAACGGTTTGGCTGTGGCGAGGAAGCAAATTTATGGCGAATAATGGAAACAGGAAGTGTGTTATAACTTCTGCATACATTAACTGATCTTGATTAAACTTCAGCAGTGTGTTCGTTGTAAGAGGCCGATCACATGGATGTGACTATTGTGAGTCAAAGTTATAGCGCCACCAACTGGCAGTAGGAAGTGTGTCCCTTTCAAAATGCTTTGAAATCACCCTCTTATTTTTACCCGATTTGCTTCAAACTTTATGTGTATAATGTAAACACACGGCAGATGTAGACCTGTGAAAGGATTTTTGATATCTTTAATACTGTTGCCATGGCAATGCTTCAAACTTTAATATTCTTTTTTGATGCTTTTGAGACTCTTAACATACTTGAAATTGGATGAAACTCGACAGACACATCACATTTATTAGCCCGTAGACATGTGCAAAGTTTCAGAAACGGGCGTGGTGAGGGGCTCAGTAGCGCCACCTTTAGTCATAAGTGGGGGCTTAGTTTTAAGTAGAGTCACAAAAATCGTTATGTATATTGTTCTCATCAAGCCGGACAACTTTCTAATTTATAGTCATAAGCTGTGACCAACAGGAAGTGAGATATTTTGGTTTGAATGTGATTTTTTGGAGAATTCTCTCCCTCTCTCTCTCTGCCTCTGCGTCTCTGTGTGTGTGAGGGGTGGGGGGATTTGTCTTTTGAGTGAGATTTGTTTAAAATTCCTGTTTTTCAAGGTTTCAGGGGCTTTTGGGGCCTTAAACGTGCTCGAAAACTCTTGAAACTTTGCACACAGGTCAGAACGTGCGGCCATCAGGGCCGGGCTGAAGCTGGTACCCGGGCGTGGCAGGGGGGCTCAACAGCGCCCCCTGGAACGGGATCCGAACACTTGTCCATAAATCAAACACACTTGCATGTAATGATATGAAACTCGGTACACATATAGATCTCATCGGGCCGAACAACTTTCGTGCTCTAAGTTTTACGCCAGCCCAACAGGAAGTCGGCTATTATGGGTTGTTTGGAAAACGCTTGCTGTGGAATGCGAAGTACTCCTCCTAGAGAATTCATCCAATCCCCACCAAACTCGGTGTGCATGAAGTCAAGACATTGAGGATTCTAAATTGCAGACGGATTTTTGATATCTCGAACGGTTTGGCCGTGGCGAGGAAATGAATTTATGGCGAGAAAAGAGAAACACGAAGTGGAATAACTTCTGCATACATTAACTGATCTTGATGAAACTTCAGCAGTGTGTTCGTGGTAAGAGGCCGATCAGATGGATGTAACTATTGTGAGTCAAAGTTATAGCGCCACCAAGTGGCAGCAGGAAGTGTGTCACTTTCAACATGCTTTTGACAAAAGTGGGCGGGTTAGTTTTAACTACAGTAAAAAAAAAATAGTTTTTATATTGTACTCATCTAGCCGGACAACTTTCTAATTTACATTCATTAGCTCCGGCCATCAGGAAGTCAGATATTTTGGTCTGAATGTGGATTTTTTTGCAAAATCAGCCTCTGAATGTTTAGCCACTCCTCTTAAACTATTTATTTTATTCCCACCAAACTTTTTCAACATGATGAAAATACATTAAATATGCTAAATTGTGAATGGATAATAAATATCTCAAACGGTTTTGATATGGCGAGGGATTAAAGTAATGTCAAAAAGGAATCAGAAAACATCTCATATCTTCTACAAATGTAATTATACACCGTTTATTTTTATAGAAAATTATACAAATATTAGAACTAAACCCATTTTATTCTGTTTTTGCAATTCAAGAA
>CM038623.1:33788486-33890986 GCA_021554675.1 Leuciscus idus | reverse complement strand
TCTTTGAGTCAACCGATTCGTTTCAAAATGCTGAATCATTCAGTAATGAGAAAACAAGTTACTGTGAGATGCGCGATGGTTCTGCTGTGATCTTTGTTTAACTATTTTTGATTCTGAAACAGAACAAAAACAGTCAATATTGCATCTAAAATGTAAGTGACTTAATTGTAACTGTTTATTAACCTGTTGTATGAAATCAATGTCACAGTTTCAATCGTGATTGTATTCAGGAAATAGTAGCCTACTCGTCAAGTGAGGTTGCTTAACTCTATGTTATAAAATATATAAAAACTCCATATTTGTAATTTTTATAGTCAGTATGTTGTTAACTGGGTTGCTTTTTTGTGTGCTGCGCTCATTTGTTTACAATTCTCCTGGAGAAGCTGCATGAGCCTCAGCAGGGCAACCTTGTTACCATTGATCAGTAATACATTTATTATTAACTGCTGATTGCAACTTAAAATGAATGTAATGAAATTAGAATAATCTCTCGTTTTAGTGATTCCCAAGTAATTTTTTTTTTGTTATTGACGTTCTAATCAGGCTATACTCTGGTCGGGCAAGTACAATTCTCTTTCAGGTAGGCCTATTGTATTTATATATAAATATATTAGGGATGTGACTGTGATACAATTTTCCCACCGGTTAATCGACGTGTGACACCGCTGAGGGCTTTTAAATCGCTAACTTAAAAGCGAAAGTAAAATACAGACGTCCGCACAGACATTGATAATGGTGCGGAGTAGAGCGAGCATTTTCAATGTATTCCTATGGAAGTAGGAATAAACTAATACATTTTATTTATGTTTTTATGTGTCCACTGTTCAACCGCAACAGCGTCACACACACACACACACATTCCAGAATTGCAATCTTGACATCGCAGCCTGTTCATTATAGCCCTAATAAAATATAATAATAAAAATAGTCAACATAATATATACGAATTACACTGCTCTGTTTAAATAGTCAGTAGTACAATTTGTACCATTCACAGTAAGCAGAGCTCCGCTGTGATGTTTCCAAGCACATTTTTGCGCGTGTGAAGAGGATGATTTTTTCCATCGATATTGGAACACGAGTGAAGTACAAAGCCTATAATAAAGAATAGTTTAGCATCCAAATACATCGCAAATATTGAAACATTTTGATTCTACTGAGAGGGTTACGTGAGACCAACACGGCTTACTTTCGTTTTTATTTTTACATTAAATTTAAAGGATTTGTTGTGGAATATTTTGAGTGTATCATATATAAATATATATATATATATATATATATATATAAATATATATATATATATATATATATATATATATATATAAATATAGCTGCGAGCAGCGATGGAGGGCCAAAGCCGGCGGCACCGCCACCCCCGGTGCCTTTAGGTAACTAAAGGCACCGGGGTTGCGGTGCCACCGGCTTGGGCCCGCAATCGCTGCTCGCAGCTATATTTAGGGCCCAAGCCCTGAAAGGGCGAAGGCCCTATTGTTTTCGGTAGGATTATTAGGGCCCAAGCCCTGAAAGGGCGAAGGCCCTATTGTTTCCGGTAGGATTATTTATTATTATTATTATTATTATTATTATTATTATTATTATTATTATTCTTATTTTTCTGTCAACCTTTCGGGCATTTTTGGGGCCTTTAACATGCTCGAAAACTCTTGAAATTTTGCACACAGGTCAGAACCTGCGGCCATCAGGGCCGGGCTGAAGCTGGTACCCGGGCGTGGCAGGGGGGCTCAACAGCGCCCCCTTGAACGGGGTCCGAAAGTTTGGTCCATAAATCAGACACGCTTCCATGTAATAATATGAAACTCAATACACATATAGATCTCATCGGGCCAAACAACTTTCGTACTTTTACTTTTTACGCCAGCCCAACAGGAAGTCGGCTATTATGGGTTGTTTGGAAACGCATGCTGTGGAATTTAATGTACTCCTCCTAGGGAATTCATCCATTCGCCTCCAAACTCAGTCAGCATGAAGTCAAGACATTGAGGATGCTAAATTGCGAACAGATTTTTGATATCTCGAACGGTTTGGCCGTGGCGAGGACACGAATTGATGGCGAATAATGGAAACAGGAAGTGTGTTATAACTTCTGCATACATTAACTGATCTTGATTAAACTTCAGCAGTGTGTTCGTTGTAAGAGGCCGATCACATGGATGTGACTATTGTGAGTCAAAGTTATAGCGCCACCAACTGGCAGCAGGAAGTGTGTCCCTTTCAAAATGCTTTGAAATCACCCTCTTATTTTTACCCGATTTGCTTCAAAGTTTATGTGTATAATGTAAACACACAGCAGATGTAGACCTGTGAAAGGATTTTTGATATCTTTAATACTGTTGCCATGGCAACGCTTCAAACTTTAATATTCTTTTTTGATGCTTTTGAGACTCTTAACATACTTGAAATTGGATGAAACTCGACAGACACATCACATTTATTAGCCCGTAGACATGTGCAAAGTTTCAGAAACGGGCGTGGTGAGGGGCTCAGTAGCGCCACCTTTAGTCATAAGTGGGGGGGTTAGTTTTATCAACAGCAACAAAACTTGGTATGTGTATTGTTCTCATCAAGACGGACAACTTTCTAATTTACATTAACGATCTCCGACCAAAAGGAAGAGAGATATTTTGGTTTGAATGTGGATTTTCTGAAGAATTTTCTCTCCCTCTCTCTGTGTCTCTGTGTGTGTGAGGGGAGGGGGGATTTGACTATTGCTTTTATATTGTTAATCAAGGTTTCAGGTGCTTTTGGGGTCCTTAACGTGCTCAAAAACTCTTGAAACTTTACATACAAGTCGGAACCCCCTGCCATCAGGGACGGGTTGAAGCTGGTACCCGGGCGTGGCAGGGGGACTCAACAGCGCCCCCTGGAATGGGGTCCGAAAACTTGGTCCATAGATCAAACTAGCTTGCATGAATTAATATGAAACTCAGCACACATATAGATCTCATCGGGCCGAACAACTTTCGTGCTCTAAGTTTTGCGCCAGCCCAACAGGAAGTCGGCTATTATGGGTTGTTTGGAAAACGCTTGCTGTGGAATGTGAAATACTCCTCCTAGAGACTTCGTCCAATCCCCACAAAACTCGGTCAGCATGAAGTCAAGACATTGAGGATGCTAAATTGCGGACGGATTTTTGATATCTCGAACGGTTTGGCCGTGGCGAGGAAACGAATTTATGGCGAGAAAAGAGAAACACGAAGTGTTATAACTTCTGCACACATTAACTGATCTTGATGAAACTTCAGCAGTGTGTTCGTGGTAAGAGGCCGATCAGATGGATGTAGCTATTGTGAGTCAAAGTTATAGCGCCACCAACTGGTAGCAGGAAGTGTGTCACTTTCAAAATGCTTTTGACAAAAGTGGGGGGGTTAGTTTTACCCACAGTTATAAAAATCAGTACGTATATTGGTCTCATCAAGCCGGACAACTTTCTAATTTACAGTCATTAGCTCAGACCAACAGGAAGTCAGATATTTTGGTTTGAATGTGGATTTCTTTGCAAAATCAGCCTCTGAATTTTTACCCAGTCCTCTTAAGTGGTTTATTTTATTCCCACAAAACTTTTTCAACATGATGAAAATACATTAAAGATGCTAAATTGTAAACGAATAATAAATATCTCAAACGGTTTTGCTATGGCGAGGGATTAAAGTAATGTCAAAAAAGGAAACACTAAAAACCTCCTATCTTCTAAAAATGTAATTATACACCATGTATTTCTATATAAAATTATACAAATATCAGAACTAAAGCCATTTTATTCTTTTTTTATATATATATTTAATAATTGTTTAAGTTTAAAAACATCCAGAATGTTTTTTTAGTCCAAAAAAAAATTATGTAATTCATAGTGCTATACTGCCCTCTTGTGTTCAAAATCAGGTAGGCCTATTGTATCTATATGAAAATATACTAGGTTTGTGACGGTGAGAATATTTCCCCACCGGTTAATCAACGTGTGACACCGCTGGGGGCTTTTGAATCGCTAACTTAAAAACGAAAGTAAAATATGATCGTCCACACAGACATTGATAATGGTGCGGAGCAGAGCGAGCGTTTTCAATGAATTCCTATGGAAGTAGGAATGAATATATATATATATATATATGTATTGTTACATTTATATATGTATATATATATATATATATATATATATATATACACACATATATAAATATATATATATATATATGTGTGTGTGTATATATATATATATATATATATATATATATATATATATATATATATATATATATATATATATATATATATAAATATAGCTGCGAGCAGCGATGGAGGGCCCAAGCCGGTGACACCGCCACCCCGGTGCCTTTAGTGTAACTAAAGGCACCAGGGTGGCGGTGCCACCGGCTTGGGCCCGCAATCGCTGCTCGCAGCTATATTTTATTATTATTCTTCTTATTCTTATTTTTCTGTCAACCTTTCGGGCACTTTTGAGACCCTTAACGTGCTCGAAAACTCTTGAAACTTTGCACACGGGTCAGAACCCGCGGCCATCAGGGCCGGGCTGAAGCTGGTACCCGGGCGTGGCAGGGGGGCTCGACAGCGCCCCCTTGAACGGGGTCCGAAAACTTGGTCCATAAATCAGACACGCTTGCATGTAATAATATGAAACTCGGTACACATATAGATCTCATCGGGCCGAACAACTTTCGTACTTTTACTTTTTACGCCAGCCCAACAGGAAGTCGGCTATTATGGGTTGTTTGGAAACGCATGCTGTGGAATTTAATGTACTCCTCCTAGGGAATTCATCCATTCGCCTCCAAACTCAGTCAGCATGAAGTCAAGACATTGAGGATGCTAAATTGCGGACAGATTTTTGATATCTCGAACGGTTTGGCCGTGGCGAGGACACGAATTGATGGCGAATAATGGAAACAGGAAGTGTGTTATAACTTCTGCATACATTAACTGATCTTGATTAAACTTCAGCAGTGTGTTCGTTGTAAGAGGCCGATCACATGGATGTGACTATTGTGAGTCAAAGTTATAGCGCCACCAACTGGCAGCAGGAAGTGTGTCCCTTTCAAAATGCTTTGAAATCACCCTCTTATTTTTACCCGATTTGCTTCAAAGTTTATGTGTATAATGTAAACACACGGCAGATGTAGACCTGTGAAAGGATTTTTGATATCTTTAATACTGTTGCCATGGCAACGCTTCAAACTTTAATATTCTTTTTTGATGCTTTTGAGACTCTTAACATACTTGAAATTGGATGAAACTCGACAGACACATCACATTTATTAGCCCGTAGACATGTGCAAAGTTTCAGAAACGGGCGTGGTGAGGGGCTCAGTAGCGCCACCTTTAGTCATAAGTGGGGGGGTTAGTTTTATCAACAACAACAAAACTTGGTATGTGTATTGTTCTCATCAAGACGGACAACTTTCTAATTTACATTAACGATCTTCGACCAACAGGAAGAGAGATATTTTGGTTTGAATGTGGATTTTCTGAAGAATTTTCTCTCCCTCTCTCTGTGTCTCTGTGTGTGTGAGGGGAGGGGGGATTTGACTATTGCTTTTATATTGTTAATCAAGGTTTCAGGGGCTTTTGGGGTCCTTAACGTGCTCAAAAACTCTTGAAACTTTACATACAAGTCGGAACCCCCTGCCATCAGGGACGGGTTGAAGCTGGTACCCGGGCGTGGCAGGGGGGCTCAACAGCGCCCCCTTGAACGGGGTCCCAAAACTTGGTCCATAGATCAAACACGCTTGCATGAATTAATTTGAAACTCAGTACACATATAGATATCATCGGGCCGAACAACTTTCGTGCTCTAAGTTTTACGCCAGCCCAACAGGAAGTCGGCTATTATGGGTTGATTGGAAAATGCTTGCTGTGGAATGCGAAGTACTCCTCCTAGAGAATTCATCCAATCCCCACCAAACTCGGTGTGCATGAAGTCAAGACATTGAGGATTCTAAATTGCGGACGGATTTTTGATATCTCGAACGGTTTGGCCGTGGCGAGGAAACGAATTTATGGCGAGAAAAGAGAAACACGAAGTGGAATAACTTCTGCATACATTAACTGATTTTGATGAAACTTCAGCAGTGTGTTCGTGGTAAGAGGCCGATCAGATGGATGTAACTATTGTGAGTCAAAGTTATAGCGCCACCAACTGGCAGCAGGAAGTGTGTCACTTTCAACATGCTTTTGACAAAAGTGGGCGGGTTAGTTTTAACTACAGTAAAAAAAAAATAGTTTGTATATTGTACTCATCAAGCCGGACAACTTTCTAATTTACATTCATTAGCTCCGGCCATCAGGAAGTCAGATATTTTGGTCTGAATGTGGATTTTTTTTGCAAAATTAGCCTCTGAATTTTTAGCCACTCCTCTTAAACTATTTATTTTATTCCCACCAAACTTTTTCAACATGATACAAATATATTAATGATGCTAAATTGTAAACGGATATTGAATATCTCAAACGGTTTTGCTATGGCGAGGGATTAAATTAATGTCAAAAAGGAAGCAGGAAACATCTCATAACTTCTAAAAATGTAATTATACACCATTTATTTTTATATGAAATTATACAAATATTAGAACTAAACCCATTTTATTCTGTTTTTGCTATTCAAGGAGTATGAAAAAATTAAAAACAGGCTATTTAGTGCTATTTGGTTCAACAAAAAAGCAAACATAGGGCTATACTGCCCTCTTGTGTCCAAAAGGAAATCAAAATAGTATATAAAACGTTTTACTAGGTAGGCCTATTGTATTTAAATATAAATGTATTAGGTATGACTGTGAGGATATTTTCCCATCGGTTAATCGACTTGTGACACGAGCGGGTGCTTTTAAATCGCTAATATAAAAGTGAAAGTAAAAAACGGATGTCCGCACTGACATTGATAATGGTGCACGTTGGAAAGAATGATGCTTTTAAACACTAAAGCGCCATTAGGTGTCGCCAGGCGACCATCTTAATGAGCGAGTCATTGATTAATTCGTTCAAACGATTCGTTCGAATGACTGAGTCATCCATGATTGAGACAGATGTTTATGGATTGACCATTGAATCTTTGAGTCAACCGATTCGTTTCAAAATGCTGAATCATTCAGTAATGAGAAAACAAGTTGCTGTGAGATGCGCGATGGTTCTGCTGTGATCTTTGTTTAACTATTTTTGCTGCTGAAACAGAACAAAAACAGTCAATATTGCATCTAAAATGTAAGTGACTTAATTGTAACTGTTTATTAACCTGTTGTATGAAATCAATGTCACAGTTTCAATCGTGATTGTATTCAGGAAATAGTAGCCTACTCGTCAAGTGAGGTTGCTTATATGTTATAAAATATATAAAAACTCCATATTTGTCATTTTTATAGTCAGTATGTTGTTAACTGGGTTGCTTTTTTGTGTGCTGCGCTCATTTGTTTACAATTCTCCTGGAGAAGCTGCATGAGCCTCAGCAGGGCAACCTTGTTACCATTGATCAGTAAGACATTTATTATTAACTGCTGATTGCAACTTAAAATGAATGTAATGAAATTAGAAAAATCTCTCATTTTAGTGATTCCCAAGTAATTTGTTTTGTTATTGACGTTCTAATCAGGCTATACTCTGGTCGGGCAAGTAAAATTCTCTTTCAGGTAGGCCTATTGTATTTATATATTAGGGATGTGACTGTGATAACATTTTCCCACCGGTTAATCGACGTGTGACACCGCTGAGGGCTTTTAAATCGCTAACTTAAAAGCGAAAATAAAATACAGATGTCCGCACAGACATTGATAATGGTGCGGAGTAGAGCGAGCATTTTCAATGTATTCCTATGGAAGTAGGAATAAACTAATACATTTTATTTATGTTTTTATGTGTCCACTGTTCAACCGCAACCACGTCACACACACACACACACACACACACACACACAAACACACACACACACATTCCAGAATTGCAATCTTGACATCGCAGCCTGTTCATTATAGCCCTAATACAATATAATAATAAAAATAGTCAACATAACATATACGAATTACACTGCTCTGTTTAAATAGTCAGTAGTACAATTTGTACCATTCACAGTAAGCAGAGCTCCACTGTGATGTTTCCAAGCACATTTTTGCGCGTGTGAAGAGGATGATTTTTTCCATCGATATTGGAACACGAGTGAAGTACAAAGCCTATAATAA
Organism: Leuciscus idus; assembly: GCA_021554675.1. NCBI lineage: Eukaryota > Metazoa > Chordata > Actinopteri > Cypriniformes > Leuciscidae > Leuciscus > Leuciscus idus. The sequence continues at coordinate 33,882,791 of CM038623.1, read as the reverse complement.
AGAATAGTTTAGCATCCAAATACATCGCAAATATTGAAACATTTTGATTCTAATGAGAGGGTTACGTGAGACCAACACGGCTTACTTTCGTTTTTATTTTTACATTAAATTTAAAGGATTTGTTGTGGAATATTTTGAGTGTATCATAAAATCAGAATAAGGTAAGACAAGTAAAATTTCCCGTCTTTATTATATATATATATATATATATATATATATATATATATATATATATGTATATGTGTGTATATATATATATATATATATATATATATATATATATATATATATATATTTATATATAAATATAGCTGCGAGCAGCGATGGAGGGCCCAAGCCGGTGACACCGCCACCCCCGGTGCCTTTAGTGTAACTAAAGGCACCAGGGTGGCGGTGCCACCGGCTTGGGCCCGCAATCGCTGCTCGCAGCTATATTTATTATTGTTGTTCAAGGTTTCGGGGGCTTTTGGGGCCCTTAACGTGCTCAAAAACTCATGAAACTTTGCACACAGGTCAGAAGCTGCGGCCATTAGGGCCGGGCTGAAGATGGTACCCGGGCGTGGCAGAGGGGCTCGACAGCGCCCCCTGGAACGGGATCCGAACACTTGTCCATAAATCAAACACACTTGCATGTAATAATATGAAACTCAGTACACATATAGATCTCATCGGGCCGAACAACTTTCGTGCTCTAAGTTTTACGCCAGCCCAACAGGAAGTCGGCTATTAAGGGTTGTTTGGAAAAGCATGGTCTGGTATTTGAAACACTTCTCCTAGGGAATTCACCCGATCACCACAAAACTCGGTGTGCATGAAGTCAAGGCATTGAGGATGCTAAATTGCGGACGGATTTTTGATATCTCGAACGGTTTGGCTGTGGCGAGGAAACTAATTTATGGCGAATAATGCAAACAGGAAGTGTGTTATAACTTCTGCATACATTATCTGATCTTGATGATACTTCCACAGTGTGTTCGTTGTAAGAAGCCGATCACATGGATGTGACTATTGTGAGTCAAAGTTATAGCGCCACCAACTGGCAGCAGGAAGTGTGTCCCTTTCAAAATGCTTTGAAATCACCCTCTTATTTTTACCCGATTTGCTTCAAAGTTTATGTGTATAATGTAAACACACGGCAGATGTAGACCTGTGAAAGGATTTTTGATATCTTTAATACTGTTGCCATGGCAACGCTTCAAACTTTAATATTCTTTTTTGATGCTTTTGAGACTCTTAACATACTTGAAATTGGATGAAACTCGACAGACACATCACATTTATTAGCCCGTAGACATGTTCAAAGTTTCAGAAACGGGCGTGGTGAGGGGCTCAGTAGCGCCACCTTTAGTCATAAGTGGGGGGGTTAGTTTTATCAACAGCAACAAAACTTGGTATGTGTATTGTTCTCATCAAGACGGACAACTTTCTAATTTACATTAACGATCTCCGACCAACAGGAAGAGAGATATTTTGGTTTGAATGTGGATTTTCTGAAGAATTTTCTCTCCCTCTCTCTGTGTCTCTGTGTGTGTGAGGGGAGGGGGGATTTGACTATTGCTTTTATATTGTTAATCAAGGTTTCAGGGGCTTTTGGGGTCCTTAACGTGCTCAAAAACTCTTGAAACTTTGCACACGAGTCAGAACCCGCGGCCATCAGGGCCGGGTTGAAGCTGGTACCCGGGCGTGGCAGGGGGGCTCGACAGCGCCCCCTTGAACGGGGTACGAAAACTTGGTCCATATATCAAACACACTTGCATGAATTAGTATGAAACTCGGTACACATTTAGATCTTATCGGGCCAAACAATATTCGTGCTTTAAGTTTTACGCCAGCCCAACATGAAGTCGGCTATTATGCGTTGTTTGAAAAACGTACGCTCTGGAATTTAAAATACTCCTCCTAGGAAATTCATCTATTCGCCTCCAAACTCGGTCAGCATAAAGTCAAGACATTGAGGATGCTAAATTGCGGACGGATTTTTGATATCTCGAACGGTTTGGCCGTGGCGAGGAAACGAATTTATGGCGAGAAAAGAGAAATACAAAGTGTTATAACTTCTGCACACATTAACTGATCTTGATGAAACTTCAGCAGTGTGTCCGTAGTAAGAGGCCGATCAGATGAATGTAACTATTGTGAGTCAAAGTTATAGCGCCTCCAACTGGTAGCAGGAAGTGTGTCACTTTCAAAATGTTTTTGACAAAAGCGGGGGGGTTAGTTTTACCCACAATTACAAAAATAAGTACGTATATTGGTCTCATCGAGCAGGACAACTTTCTAATTTGCAGCCATTAGCTCTGACCAATAGGAAGTCAGATATTTTGGTTTGAATGTGGATTTATTTGCAAATTCAGCCTCTGCATTTTTACCCACTCCTGCTAAGTGGTTTATTTTATTCACACCAAACTTTTTCAACATGATGAAAATACATTAAAGATTCTAAATTGTGAACGGATATTGAATATCTCAAACGGTTTTGATATGGCGAGGGATTAAAGTAATGTCAAAAAAGGAATCAGAAAACATCTCATATCTTCTACAAATGTAATTATACACCGTTTATTTTTATATAAAATTATACAAATATTAGAACTAAACCCATTTTATTCTGTTTTTGCAATTCAAGAAGTATAAAAAAAGTTAAAAACAGGCTATTTAGTGCTATTTGGTTCAACAAAAAAGCAAATATAGGGCTATACTGCCCTCTTGTGTCCAAAAGGATATAAATATAGTATATACAACTTTTTACTAGGTAGGCCTATATTGTATTTAAATATAAATGTATTAGGTATATGACTGTGAGGATATTTTCCCAACGGTTAATCGACGTCTGACACGAGCGGGTGCTTTTAAATCGCTAATATAAAAGTGAAAGTAAAATTCGGACGTCCGCACGGACATTGATAATGGTGCACACACGTTGGAAAGAATGATACTTTTAAACATAACACTAAACCGCCATTAGGTGTCGCCAGGCGACCGTCTTAATGAGCGAGTCATTGATTCATTCGTTCAAACGATTCGTTCGAATGACTGAGTCATTCATGATTGAGACAGATGTTTATGGATTGATCATTGAATCTTTGAGTCAACCGATTCGTTCTAAATGCTGAATCATTCAGTAATGAGAAAACAAGTTGCTGTGAGATGCGCGACGGTTCTGCTGTGATCTTTGTTTAACTATTTTTGCTGCTGAAACAGAACAAAAACAGTCAATATTGCATCTAAAGTGACTTAATTATAACTGTTTATTAACCTGTTGTATGAAATCAATGTCACAGTTTCAATCGTGATTGTATTCAGGAAACAGTAGCCTACTCGTCAAGTGAGGTTGCTTAACTCTATCATAGGTTATAAAATATATAAAAACTCCATATTTGTAATTTTTATAGTCAGTATGTTGTTAACTGGGTTTCTTTTTTGTGTGCTGCGCTCATTTGTTTACGTTCCTCCTGGAGAAGCTGCACGAGCCTCAGCAGCGCAACCTTGTTACCATTGATCAGTAATACATTTATTATCAACTGTTGATTGCAACTTAAAATTAATGTAATAAAATTAGAATAATCTCTCGTTTTAGTGATTCCCAAGTTATTTTTTGTCATTGACGTTCAAATCAGGCTACTCTGGTCGGGCAAGCCAAATTCTCTTTCAGGTAGGCCTATTGTATATATATATAAATATATTAGGGATGTCGGTTAATCGACGTGTGACACCGCTGGGGGCTTTTAAATCGCTAACTTAAAGTAAAATACAGATGTCTGCACAGACTTTAATAATGGTGCTGAGTAGAGCAAGCATTTTCAATGAATTCCTATGGAAGTAGGAATTGGTGACACCGGTGACACCGCCACCCTGGTGCCTTTAGTGTAACTAAAGGCACCAGGGTGGCGGTGCCACCGGCTTGGGCCCGCAATCGCTGCTCGCAGCTATATTTAGGGCCCAAGCCCTGAAAGGGCGAAGGCCCTATTGTTTTCGTTAGGATTATTATTATTATTATTATTATTATTATTGTTGTTCAAGGTTTCGGGGGCTTTTGGGGCCCTTAACGTGCTCAAAAACTCATGAAACTTTGCACACAGGTCAGAAGCTGCGGCCATTAGGGCCGGGCTGAAGATGGTACCCGGGCGTGGCAGGGCGGCTCGACAGCGCCCCCTTGAATGGGGTTCGAGTGCAGTCTGAAAACTTGGTCCATATATCAAACACGCTTTCATGTAATAATATGAAACTCGGTACACATATAGATCTCATTGGGCCGAACAACTTTCGTGCTCTAAGTTTTACGCCAGCCCAACAGGAAGTCGGCTATTAAGGGTTGTTTGGAAACGCATGGTCTGTTATTTGAAACACTTCTCCTAGGGAATTCACCCGATCACCACAAAACTCGGTGTGCATGAAGTCAAGGCATTGAGGATAATAAATTGCGGACGGATTTTTGATATCTCGAACGGTTTGGCCGTGGCGAGGAAACGAATTTATGGCGAATAATGCAAACAGGAAGTGTGTTATAACTTCTGCACACATTATCTGATCTTGATGAAACTTCAGCAGTGTGTTCGTTGTAAGAGGCCGATCACATGGATGTGACTATTGTGAGTCAAAGTTATAGCGCCACCAAGTGGCAGCAGGAAGTGTGTCACTTTCAACATGCTTTGGAAAAAAGTGGGCGGGTTAGTTTTAACTACAGTAAAAAAAAAATAGTTTGTATATTGTACTCATCAAGCCGGACAACTTTCTAATTTACATTCATTAGCTCCGGCCATCAGGAAGTCAGATATTTTGGTCTGAATGTGGATTTTTTTGCAAAATCAGCCTCTGAATGTTTAGCCACTCCTCTTAAACTATTTATTTTATTCCCACCAAACTTTTTCAACATGATGAAAATACATTAAATATGCTAAATTGTGAACGGATAATAAATATCTCAAACAGTTTTGATATGGCGAGGGATTAAAGTAATGTCAAAAAAGGAATCAGAAAACATCTCATATCTTCTACAAATGTAATTATACACCGTTTATTTTTATAGAAAATTATACAAATATTAGAACTAAACCCATTTTATTCTGTTTTTGCAATTCAAGAAGTATAAAAAAAGTTAAAAACAGGCTATTTAGTGCTATTTGGTTCAACAAAAAAGCAAACATAGGGCTATACTGCCCTCTTGTGTCCAAAAGGATATAAAAATAGTATATTAAACTTTTTACTAGGTAGGCCTATATTGTATTTAAATATAAATGTATTAGGTATATGACTGTGAGGATATTTTCCCATCGGTTAATCGACGTGTGACACGAGCGGGTGCTTTTAAATCGCTAATATAAAAGTGAAAGTAAAATTCGGACGTCCGCACGGACATTGATAATGGTGCACACACGTTGGAAAGAATGATACTTTTAAACATAACACTAAACCGCCATTAGGTGTCGCCAGGCGACCATCTTAATGAGCGAGTCATTGATTCATTCGTTCAAACGATTCGTTCGAATGACTGAGTCATTCATGATTGAGACAGATGTTTATGGATTGATCATTGAATCTTTGAGTCAACCGATTCGTTCAAAATGCTGAATCATTCAGTAATGAGAAAACAAGTTGCCGTGAGATGCGCAACGGTTCTGCTGTGATCTTTGTTTAACTATTTTTGCTACTGAAACAGAACAAAAACAGTCAATATTGCATCTAAAATGTAAGTGACTTAATTATAACTGTTTATTAACCTGTTGTATGAAATCAATGTCACAGTTTCAATTGTGATTGTATTCAGGAAACGGTAGCCTACTCGTCAAGTGAGGTTGCTTAACTCTATCATAGGTTATAAAATATATAAAAACTCCATATTTGTAATTTTTATAGTCAGTATGTTGTTAACTGGGTTTCTTTTTTGTGTGCTGCGCTCATTTGTTTACGTTTCTCCTGGAGAAGCTGCACGAGCCTCAGCAGCGCAACCTTGTTACCATTGATCAGTAATACATTTATTATCAACTGTTGATTGCAACTTAAAATGAATGTAATAAAATTAGAATAATCTCTCGTTTTAGTGATTCCCAAGTTATTTTTTGTCATTGACGTTCAAATCAGGCTACTCTGGTCGGGCAAGCCAAATTCTCTTTCAGGTAGGCCTATTGTATATATATATATAAATATATTAGGGATGTCGGTTAATCGACGTGTGACACCGCTGGGGGCTTTTAAATCGCTAACTTAAAGTAAAATACAGATGTCTGCACAGACTTTAATAATGGTGCTGAGTAGAGCGAGCATTTTCAATGAATTCCTATGGAAGTAGGAATTAACTAAAAAACGTTCGCTCTGTTCTGCTCGTTCCTCGCCGTGGGCGCTCACAGTTATGAATGCCTGTTTAGCCAAGAGCTTTTAGTTTAATTTTAAAATGAACGCCATTTCGGGGGGTGGATTGCTTGAATTTATTTTACAAAAGCACAATGTTGTGTTTTATTGCGAGTGTATATAAATATAAGCAAACACTTTGCAGTTTGAATGATGTCCTGTATGAACAAAATTATGTGCCAATTATGTTTTTATGTGTCTACTGTTAAATCACACACACATTCCAGCATTGCAAACTTGACATCGCAGCCTGTTCATTATAGCCTTAATACAATATAATAAAATAGTAAACCTAACATATACACACTGCTCTGTTTAAATAGTCAGTAGTACAATTCGTACATTCACAGTAAGCACTGCTCCACTGTGATTTTTCCAAGCACATTTTTGCGCGTGTGAAGAGGATGATTTTTTCCGTCGATATTGGAACACGAGTGAAGTACAAAGCCTATAATAAAGAATAGTTTAGCATCCAAATACATCACAACTGTTGAAACGTTTTGATTCTAATGAAAGGGTTACGTGAGCCCAACACTTACTTTCGTTTTTATTTTTACATTAAATTTAAAGGATTTGTTGTGGAATATTTTGAGTGTATCATAAAATCAGAATAAGGTAAGACAAGTAAAATTTCCCATCTTTATTATATATATATACACATATATATATGTGTGTATGTATATACATATATATGTATATATATGTATATATATATATATAAATATAGCTGCGAGCAGCGATGGAGGGCCCAAGCCGGTGACACCGCCACCCCCGGTGCCTTTAGTGTAACTAAAGGCACCAGGGTGGCGGTGCCACCGGCTTGGCCCCGGAATCGCTGCTCGCAGCTATATTTTATTATTATTCTTCTTATTCTTATTTTTCTGTCAACCTTTCGGGCACTTTTGAGACCCTTAACGTGCTCGAAAACTCTTGAAACTTTGCACACGGGTCAGAATCCGCGGCCATCAGGGCCGGGCTGAAGCTGGTACCCGGGCGTGGCAGGGGGGCTCGACAGCGCCCCCTTGAACGGGGTCCGAAAACTTGGTCCATAAATCAGACACGCTTGCATGTAATAATATGAAACTCGGTACACATATAGATCTCATCGGGCCTAACAACTTTCGTACTTTTACTTTTTACGCCAGCCCAACAGGAAGTCGGCTATTATGGGTTGTTTGGAAACGCATGCTGTGGAATTTAATGTACTCCTCCTAGGGAATTCATCCATTCGCCTCCAAACTCAGTCAGCATGAAGTCAAGACATTGAGGATGCTAAATTGCGGACAGATTTTTGATATCTCGAACGGTTTGGCCGTGGCGAGGACATGAATTGATGGCGAATAATGGAAACAGGAAGTGTGTTATAACTTCTGCATACATTAACTGATCTTGATTAAACTTCAGCAGTGTGTTCGTTGTAAGAGGCCGATCACATGGATGTGACTATTGTGAGTCAAAGTTATAGCGCCACCAACTGGCAGCAGGAAGTGTGTCCCTTTCAAAATGCTTTGAAATCACCCTCTTATTTTTACCCGATTTGCTTCAAAGTTTATGTGTATAATGTAAACACACGGCAGATGTAGACCTGTGAAAGGATTTTTGATATCTTTAATACTGTTGCCATGGCAACGCTTCAAACTTTAATATTCTTTTTTGATACTTTTGAGACTCTTAACATACTTGAAATTGGATGAAACTCGACAGACACATCACATTTATTAGCCCGTAGACATGTGCAAAGTTTCAGAAACGGGCGTGGTGAGGGGCTCAGTAGCGCCACCTTTAGTCATAAGTGGGGGGGTTAGTTTTATCAACAACAACAAAACTTGGTATGTGTATTGTTCTCATCAAGACGGACAACTTTCTAATTTACATTAACGATCTCCAACCAACAGGAAGAGAGATATTTTGGTTTGAATGTGGATTTTCTGAAGAATTTTCTCTCCCTCTCTGTGTCTCTGTGTGTGTGAGGGGAGGGGGGATTTGACTATTGCTTTTATATTGTTAATCAAGGTTTCAGGGGCTTTTGGGGTCCTTAACGTGCTCAAAAACTCTTGAAACTTTACATACAAGTCGGAACCCCCTGCCATCAGGGACGGGTTGAAGCTGGTACCCGGGCGTGGCAGGGGGGCTCAACAGCGCCCCCTTGAACGGGGTCCCAAAACTTGGTCCATAGATCAAACACTCTTGCATGAATTAATTTGAAACTCAGTACACATATAGATATCATCGGGCCGAACAACTTCCGTGCTCTAAGTTTTACGCCAGCCCAACAGGAAGTCGGCTATTATGGGTTGTTTGGAAAACGCTTGCTGTGGAATGCGAAGTACTCCTCCTAGAGAATTCATCCAATCCCCACCAAACTCGGTGTGCATGAAGTCAAGACATTGAGGATTCTAAATTGCGGACGGATTTTTGATATCTCGAACGGTTTGGCCGTGGCGAGGAAACGAATTTATGGCGAGAAAAGAGAAACACGAAGTGGAATAACTTCTGCATACATTAACTGATCTTGATGAAACTTCAGCAGTGTGTTCGTGGTAAGAGGCCGATCAGATGGATGTAACTAGTCAAAGTTATAGCGCCACCAACTGGCAGCAGGAAGTGTGTCACTTTCAACATGCTTTTGACAAAAGTGGGCGGGTTAGTTTTAACTACAGTAAAAAAAAAATTGTTTGTATATTGTACTCATCAAGCCGGACAACTTTCTAATTTACATTCATTAGCTCCGGCCATCAGGAAGTCAGATATTTTGGTCTGAATGTGGATTTTTTTAGCAAAATCAGCCTCTGAATTTTTAGCCACTCCTCTTAAACTATTTATTTTATTCCCACCAAACTTTTTCAACATGATACAAATATATTAATGATGCTAAATTGTAAACGGATATTGAATATCTCAAACGGTTTTGCTATGGCGAGGGATTAAATTAATGTCAAAAAGGAAGCAGGAAACATCTCATAACTTCTAAAAATGTAATTATACACCATTTATTTTTATATAAAATTATACAAATATTAGAACTAAACCCATTTTATTCTGTTTTTGCTATTCAAGGAGTATGAAAAAGTTAAAAACAGGCTATTTAGTGCTATTTGGTTCAACAAAAAAGCAAACATAGGGCTATACTGCCCTCTTGTGTCCAAAAGGAAATCAAAATAGTATATAAAACGTTTTACTAGGTAGGCCTATTGTATTTAAATATAAATGTATTAGGTATGACTGTGAGGATATTTTCCCATCGGTTAATCGACGTGTGACACGAGCGGGTGCTTTTAAATCGCTAATATAAAAGTGAAAGTAAAAAACGGACGTCCGCACTGACATTGATAATGGTGCACGTTGGAAAGAATGATACTTTTAAACACTAAACCGCCATTAGGTGTCGCCAGGCGACCATCTTAATGAGCGGGTCATTGATTCATTCGTTCAAACGATTCGTTCGAATGACTGAGTCATTCATGATTGAGACAGATGTTTATGGATTGACCATTGAATCTTTGAGTCAACCGATTCGTTTCAAAATGCTGAATCATTCAGTAATGAGAAAACAAGTTGCTGTGAGATGCGCGATGGTTCTGCTGTGATCTTTGTTTAACTATTTTTGCTGCTGAAACAGAACAAAAACAGTCAATATTGCATCTAAAATGTAAGTGACTTAATTGTAACTGTTTATTAACCTGTTGTATGAAATCAATGTCACAGTTTCAATCGTGATTGTATTCAGGAAATAGTAGCCTACTCGTCAAGTGAGGTTGCTTATATGTTATAAAATATATAAAAACTCCATATTTGTCATTTTTATAGTCAGTATGTTGTTAACTGGGTTGCTTTTTTGTGTGCTGCGCTCATTTGTTTACAATTCTCCTGGAGAAGCTGCATGAGCCTCAGCAGGGCAACCTTGTTACCATTGATCAGTAAGACATTTATTATTAACTGCTGATTGCAACTTAAAATGAATGTAATGAAATTAGAATAATCTCTCATTTTAGTGATTCCCAAGTAATTTGTTTTGTTATTGACGTTCTAATCAGGCTATACTCTGGTCGGGCAAGTAAAATTCTCTTTCAGGTAGGCCTATTGTATTTATATATTAGGGATGTGACTGTGATAACATTTTCCCACCGGTTAATCGACGTGTGACACCGCTGAGGGCTTTTAAATCGCTAACTTAAAAGCGAAAATAAAATACAGATGTCCGCACAGACATTGATAATGGTGCGGAGTAGAGCGAGCATTTTCAATGTATTCCTATGGAAGTAGGAATAAACTAATACATTTTATTTATGTTTTTATGTGTCCACTGTTCAACCGCAACCGCGTCACACACACACACACACACACACACACACACACACACACACACACACACACACACACACACACACACACACACACACACACACACACACACATTCCAGAATTGCAATCTTGACATCGCAGCCTGTTCATTATAGCCCTAATACAATATAATAATAAAAATAGTCAACATAACATATACGAATTACACTGCTCTGTTTAAATAGTCAGTAGTACAATTTGTACCATTCACAGTAAGCAGAGCTCCACTGTGATGTTTCCAAGCACATTTTTACGCGTGTGAAGAGGATGATTTTTTCCATCGATATTGGAACACGAGTGAAGTACAAAGCCTATAATAAAGAATAGTTTAGCATCCAAATACATCGCAAATATTGAAACATTTTGATTCTAATGAGAGGGTTACGTGAGACCAACACGGCTTACTTTCGTTTTTATTTTTACATTAAATTTAAAGGATTTGTTGTGGAATATTTTGAGTGTATCATAAAATCAGAATAAGGTAAGACAAGTAAAATTTCCCGTCTTTATTATATATATATATATATATATATATGTGTATAAATATATATATATATATATATATATATATATATATATATATATATATATATATATATATATATATATATATATATATATATAAATATAGCTGCGAGCAGCGATGGAGGGCCCAAGCCGGTGACACCGCCACCCCGGTGCCTTTAGTGTAACTAAAGGCACCAGGGTGGCGGTGCCACCGGCTTGGGCCCGCAATCGCTGCTCGCAGCTATATTTATTATTATTATTCTTATTTTTCTGTCAACCTTTCGGGCATTTTTGGGGCCTTTAACATGCTCGAAAACTCTTGAAATTTTGCGCACAGGTCAGAACCTGCGGCCATCAGGGCCGGGCTGAAGCTGGTACCCGGGCGTGGCAGGGGGGCTCAACAGCGCCCCCTTGAACGGGGTCCGAAAGTTTGGTCCATAAATCAGACACGCTTGCATGTAATAATATGAAACTCAATACACATATAGATCTCATCGGGCCAAACAACTTTCGTACTTTTACTTTTTACGCCAGCCCAACAGGAAGTCGGCTATTATGGGTTGTTTGGAAACGCATGCTGTGGAATTTAATGTACTCCTCCTAGGGAATTCATCCATTCGCCTCCAAACTCAGTCAGCATGAAGTCAAGACATTGAGGATGCTAAATTGCGAACAGATTTTTGATATCTCGAACGGTTTGGCCGTGGCGAGGACACGAATTGATGGCGAATAATGGAAACAGGAAGTGTGTTATAACTTCTGCATACATTAACTGATCTTGATTAAACTTCAGCAGTGTGTTCGTTGTAAGAGGCCGATCACATGGATGTGACTATTGTGAGTCAAAGTTATAGCGCCACCAACTGGCAGCAGGAAGTGTGTCCCTTTCAAAATGCTTTGAAATCACCCTCTTATTTTTACCCGATTTGCTTCAAAGTTTATATGTATAATGTAAACACACGGCAGATGTAGACCTGTGAAAGGATTTTTGATATCTTTAATACTGTTGCCATGGCAACGCTTCAAACTTTAATATTCTTTTTTGATGCTTTTGAGACTCTTAACATACTTGAAATTGGATGAAACTCGACAGACACATCACATTTATTAGCCCGTAGACATGTGCAAAGTTTCAGAAACGGGCGTGGTGAGGGGCTCAGTAGCGCCACCTTTAGTCATAAGTGGGGGGGGTAGTTTTATCAACAGCAACAAAACTTGGTATGTGTATTGTTCTCATCAAGACGGACAACTTTCTAATTTACATTAACGATCTCCGACCAACAGGAAGAGAGATATTTTGGTTTGAATGTGGATTTTCTGAAGAATTTTCTCTCCCTCTCTCTGTGTCTCTGTGTGTGTGAGGAGAGGGGGGATTTGACTATTGCTTTTATATTGTTAATCAAGGTTTCAGGGGCTTTTGGGGTCCTTAACGTGCTCAAAAACTCTTGAAACTTTACATACAAGTCGGAACCCCCTGCCATCAGGGACGGGTTGAAGCTGGTACCCGGGCGTGGCAGGGGGGCTCAACAGCGCCCCCTTGAACGGGGTCCCAAAACTTGGTCCATAGATCAAACTAGCTTGCATGAATTAATATGAAACTCAGCACACATATAGATCTCATCGGGCCGAACAACTTTCGTGCTCTAAGTTTTGCGCCAGCCCAACAGGAAGTCGGCTATTATGGGTTGTTTGGAAAACGCTTGCTGTGGAATGTGAAATACTCCTCCTAGAGAATTCGTCCAATCCCCACAAAACTCGGTTTGCATGAATTCAAGACATTGAGGATGCTAAATTGCGGACGGATTTTTGATATCTCGAACGGTTTGGCCGTGGCGAGGAAACGAATTTATGGCGAGAAAAGAGAAACACGAAGTGTTATAACTTCTGCACACATTAACTGATCTTGATGAAACTTCAGCAGTGTGTTCGTGGTAAGAGGCCGGTCAGATGGATGTAACTATTGTGAGTCAAAGTTATAGCGCCACCAACTGGCAGCAGGAAGTGTGTCACTTTCAACATGCTTTTGACAAAAGTGGGCGGGTTAGTTTTAACTACAGTAAAAAAAAAATTGTTTGTATATTGTACTCATCAAGCCGGACAACTTTCTAATTTACATTCATTAGCTCCGGCCATCAGGAAGTCAGATATTTTGGTCTGAATGTGGATTTTTTTTGCTAAATCAGCCTCTGAATTTTTAGCCACTCCTCTTAAACTATTTATTTTATTCACACCAAACTTTTTCAACATGATGAAAATACATTAAATATGCTAAATTGTGAACGGATAATAAATATCTCAAACGGTTTTGATATGGCGAGGGATTAAAGTAATGTCAAAAAAGGAATCAGAAAACATCTCATATCTTCTACAAATGTAATTATACACCGTTTATTTTTATATAAAATTATACAAATATTAGAACTAAACCCATTTTATTCTGTTTTTGCCATTCAAGAAGTATAAAAAAAGTTAAAAACAGGCTATTTAGTGCTATTTGGTTCAACAAAAAAGCAAACATAGGGCTATACTGCCCTCTTGTGTCCAAAAGGATATAAATATAGTATATTAAACTTTTTACTAGGTAGGCCTATATTGTATTTAAATATAAATGTATTAGGTATATGACTGTGAGGATATTTTCCCATCGGTTAATCGACGTGTGACACGAGCGGGTGCTTTTAAATCGCTAATATAAAAGTGAAAGTAAAATTCGGACGTCCGCACGGACATTGATAATGGTGCACACACGTTGGAAAGAATGATACTTTTAAACATAACACTAAACCGCCATTAGGTTAGTCTTACATTAGTCTTAATGAGCGAGTCATTGATTCATTTGTTCAAACGATTCGTTCAAATGACTGAGTCATTCATGATTGAGACAGATGTTTATGGATTGATCATTGAATCTTTGAGTCAACCGATTCGTTCAAAATGCTGAATCATTCAGTAATGAGAAAACAAGTTGCCGTGAGATGCGCGACGGTTCTGCTGTGATCTTTGTTTAACTATTTTTGCTACTGAAACAGAACAAAAACAGTCAATATTGCATCTAAAATGTAAGTGACTTAATTATAACTGTTTATTAACCTGTTGTATGAAATCAATGTCACAGTTTCAATCGTGATTGTATTCAGGAAACAGTAGCCTACTCGTCAAGTGAGGTTGCTTAACTCTATCATAGGTTATAAAATATATAAAAACTCCATATTTGTCATTTTTATAGTCAGTATGTTGTTAACTGGGTTTCTTTTTTGCGTGCTGCGCTCATTTGTTTACGTTTCTCCTGGAGAAGCTGCACGAGCCTCAGCAGCGCAACCTTGTTACCATTGATCAGTAATACATTAATTATCAACTGTTGATTGCAACTTAAAATGAATGTAATAAAATTAGAATAATCTCTCGTTTTAGTGATTCCCAAGTCATTTTTTGTTATTGACGTTCAAATCAGGCTACTCTGGTCGGGCAAGCCAAATTCTCTTTCAGGTAGGCCTATTGTATATAAATATATTAGGGATGTCGGTTAATCGACGTGTGACACCGCTGGGGGCTTTTAAATCGCTAACTTAAAGTAAAATACAGATGTCTGCACAGACTTTAATAATGGTGCTGAGTAGAGCGAGCATTTTCAATGAATTCCTATGGAAGTAGGAATTAACTAAAAAACGTTCGCTCTGTTCTGCTCGTTCCTCGCCGTGGGCGCTCACAGTTATGAATGCCTGTTTAGCCAAGAGCTTTTAGTTTAATTTTAAAATGAACGCCATTTCGGGGGGTGGATTGCTTGAATTTATTTTATAAAAGCACAATGTTGTGTTTTATTGCGAGTGTATATAAATATAAGTAAACACTCTGCAGTTTGAATGATGTCCTGTATGAACAAAATTATGTGCCAATTATGTTTTTATGTGTCTACTGTTAAATCACACACACATTCCAGCATTGCAAACTTGACATCGCAGCCTGTTCATTATAGCCTTAATAAAATATAATAAAATAATAAACCTAACATATACACACTGCTCTGTTTAAATAGTCAGTAGTACAATTCGTACATTCACAGTAAGCACTGCTCCACTGTGATTTTTCCAAGCACATTTTTGCGCGTGTGAAGAGGATGATTTTTTCCGTCGATATTGGAACACGAGTGAAGTACAAAGCCTATAATAAAGAATAGTTTAGCATCCAAATACATCGCAACTGTTGAAACGTTTTGATTCTAATGAAAGGGTTACGTGAGCCCAACACTTACTTTCGTTTTTAATTTTACATTAAATTTAAAGGATTTGTTGTGGAATATTTTGAGTGTATCATAAAATCAGAATAAGGTAAGACAAGTAAAATTTCCCGTCTTTATTATATATATATATATATATATATATATATATATATATATATATATATATATATATATATATATATATATATATATATATATATATATAAATATAGCTGCGAGCAGCGATGGAGGGCCCAAGCTGGTGACACCGCCACCCCCGGTGCCTTTAGTGTAACTAAAGGCACCAGGGTGGCGGTGCCACCGGCTTGGGCCCGCAATCGCTGCTCGCAGCTATATTTGTATATATATATATATATATATATATATATATATATATATATATATATATATATATATATATATATATATATATATATATATATTTAGGGCCCAAGCCCTGAAAGGGCGAAGGCCCTATTGTTTTCGGTAGAATTATTTATTATTAGGGGTTCAAGCATGAAATGCTGAAACCCTATTGTAATTGTGCTGATTAGGGGTTCAAGCACGAAGTGCTGAAACCCTATTGTAATTGTCCTGATTTTTATTATTATTTTTCTTCTGCCGTAAAACGCATCGTGCAGCCCAAACCGTAAGGGCTAGAGCATTGAAACTTTGCCAGATGGTAGTACAAAAATCGAGGAGAGGTTCAGAGATTATGAACCCGATTGGCCCATAGGTGGCGCTATAGCGACCAAAAGCGCGAAACAGCTCATAACTCCTAGACCGTAAGCCGTAGACTCAAGTGTCTTATATCATTGGAAAGCTGGACAGCTGACGAACAAAACGTATATCTCCGATTTCATTTCCGCCATGATAGATTTTCCGCCATTTTGAATTTTGTCAAAAACCTACTTTTGCGAACTAGTCTGTGGTTTTTCGCCCGATCGGAACCAAACCAGTGCAGAAATGTTCTCTGGAGTCTGAATATCAATAATTATCGAAAAAAAGTTGAAATTTCGATTCAAGGTCGCTAAGGGGCGCCGAAATGTATGTTGTGGGAGGAGCCTATTTTACTAAAACGGCTATAACTCCAGAAGTAAATGAGGTATATTCACCAAACTCGGTTCACTTGTGTAAGAGGTCAATCTGAGGTCACAGTAAAAACATTGCGGTGATTGGCCACATGGTGGCGCTATAATATGAAAAAAACATAAAACAGGCTATAACCACCTGACCGTTAGTCCGATTGACTTGAAAATTGGTATGCAGTGTCTTGGTCCAAGGTGCCATGTATGTCTATGAGGACATTGGTGTATCTCAAAAAACATGGCCGCCATCGGCCAATGAAGTTTGAGCACCTATTAGACAAGGTTAACGGAGGCCGATCGGAACCAAACTCGATGGGCATGTTCAACTCATGGCCCTGGAGGTCTGTAAGAATTTTGAAAGAAATCGGCCACTAGTTGGCGCTAACGAGTTTTATGGCTCTGTAATCACGTGGTGTTAAACTTATTGTCACATTATGCCTATCATTTGATAGATCTGCTCATGCTGAACAACTTTGCCTCTAGAACCACTACTGTCAATCAAACCATTCATTAAATATTCGCAAACATGTTAAAAACCTAGCGAACTAGTCCTAGGTTTTTGGCCCGATCGGAACCAGACCAGTCTAGGGCAATTCTCTGGACTCTCTAGATCAATAATTATCAAAAAAAAGTTGAACTTTTGCATTTTTCGCATGGGTATATTGGGTCATAAAGAAAATGGGCGTGGCAAAATGCACTAAAAAGCCTATAAATCCTAAACGAAAACTCAGAACTTCACAAAAATTGATGAGCATATGTGACATAACATGCTAAAGAAGCATGGAAATTTTTATGAAGATCGGACCATAGTTGGCGCTATAACTGTTAAAAAGCTTTAAAACCATATATTTCCTATGGTAAATTGCCTGTATTGGCTGTAAATTGTGTTTTCCATATGATCATATAATGTTTATAAAATAATGTTAAAAACCAGTGCAATACAATTCTCTGGACTCACTAGATCAATAATTGTCAGAAAAAGTTGAACTACTTCATTTGGATAGCTATAATAGGGTCACTTCAATATGTAGCCTTAAAATGAATACCATATTAAGCCAATAAGTGGTATTTTACTGCCCCCTGCTGTCATTTCATCATACTACTCCCTAATATTGTTATATAATTCATATTTAGACTTTATAAAATCATTATTTTAACATTTAACATGAAAACGAAAGTAAAACGGCATTTAGGCCACGCCCCCCCCCAGTACAAATTCACTCATAACTCGAAAACGGAAAGTCGTTGCGCGCTCAAATTTTTATGGTAAGGTCCTCTCCGGGCTCTTGATCGAAACGTGTCGTCGCGGGCCTCGGGAGCGCGCCCCCCCCGCGGATCGCCAGACCGCGGGACCCCCGATTTTGAACCGCCGTAACTCCCGACCCAGACCACCCCGAACCTTGTGTGAGAGCTCGTTGGAAAGGGCCCACCCTTGGCTAGCTTCGATTCAAATGTGGTGTAATTTGCCCTGGGCATTCCAGAGATAACAGCCCCAAAATACATGCCTTTGAACAGTCATAACTCCCGGGCCCAATCGCCCAAAAACACCGCGATGGTCTCATTCAACAGGGCTCCTCAAGAACTATCTATGCTCTGAATTTCAGAATTTTTCGCCTTCTGGTTCCCGAGATATAAGTGAAAAACCAAATTCCCATTCATTCATTCAAACACTTCAACTGTAAGATGGAGGCTGTAATTCCACTGTTGTCAACTAGAGGGAGCAGCAGTATTAGACATAGTATTAATCTTTTTATCAGCTTTCAGCTTTGGTCAACAAACAAATGGTTAAAGCTATTTTTTTTTTTGACTGATAATATAGATCACAATGAAATATATGAAATGGTTAGACCATTAAAATATTTTTTTCACAATAACACATCCTAAAGACATTGAAAACATATTTGTATATGTGTGTGTGTGTGTGTGTGTGTGTGTGTGTAAGCATGCATTATTGAGTTAACATGGAACACACTTATATTACAATAACTATTATAACACAATCATATTTTGTCAGTGTTTATCACTTCATTTGCACTGACACTTCACATAATTGCTAGTATTTATACCCCCCAAATTTGCATTTTCCAGTCCATGTTCTAGGCCAGGCAGTGTTAATGTAGACCTGCACAGCCGAATCAGCAGAAGATCTGCAGGTATTGTGAAGAAGCAAGCAAGGACAATAGTGAAAATGGCAGATCATGGATATAAATGTTATGTCTGAGGCTGTGCTGCGGATTTGAGAACTTTTCATTCCTTTCCCACAAAAGAGAACTGTCAACAGGCATGGTTGATGTTTACAACAGGATACCTCACCATTTTAATTCAAAGCTGTTAGTTTGCTCTTAACGGAGGCCGATCAGAACGAAACTCGGTGGGCATATTCGACTCGTGGCCCTAGAGGTCTGTAAGAATTTTGAAAAATCAGCCACTAGTTGACGCTAACAGGTTTTACGGCTATGTAATCACGTGATGCATATCATTTGATAGATCTCCTCATACAGAACAACTTTGCCTCAAGAACTACTGCTGTCAATCAATTTGTTCATTAAATACTTGCGATTATGTTAAAAACCTACTTTTGCGAACTAGTCCTAGGTTTTTCGCCCGATCGGAAATATACCAGTGCAGTACAATTCTCTGGAAGCTCTAGATTATTAATTATATAAAAAACTTTAACTTTACCCATTGGGTAGCCATAACAGGATCATTTAGAAAATGTGTATGGCAAAAAACACTCAAAAGCCTGTAAATCCTAAACAAAAACTCAGACAACTCACTAAACTGCCTTATGTGCTTAAAGACCCTAAATCAGTGATCTCAAACTCAATTCCTGGAGGGCCACAGCTCTGCACAGTTTAGCTCCAACCAGCTCCAACTCACACCTGCAAGGAAGTTTCTAGTAATCCTGAAGACCTTGATTAGCTGGATCAGGTGTGTTTGATTAGGGTTGGAGCAAAACTGTGCAGAGCTGTGGCCCTCCAGGAATTGAGTTTGAGATCACTGCCCTAAATGCTTGAACCCCGCTAAATGCTGCTTGCAGCTTTAATTAGGGGTTCAAGCACGAAGTGCTGAAACCCTATTGTAATTGTCCTGATTTTTATTATTATTTTTCTTCTGCCGTAAAACGCATCGTGCAGCCCAAACCGTAAGAGCTGGAACTTTGAAACTTTGCCATATGGTAGTACAAAAATCGAGGAGAGGTTATCAAATTATGACCTCGAATGGCCCATAGGTGGCGCTATAGCGACCAAAAGCGCGAAACTGCTCATAACTCCTAGACCGTATGTCGTAGACTCAAGTGTCTTATATCATTGGAAAGCTGGATGCCTGACGAACAAAACGTATATCTCCGATTTCATTTCCGCCATGATAGATTTTCCGCCATTTTGAATTTTGTCAAAAACCTACTTTTGCGAACTAGTCCCTGTTTTTTTGCCCGATCGGAACCAAACCAGTGCAGAAATGTTCTCTGGAGTCTGAATATCAATAATTATCGAAAAAAAGTTGAAATTTCCATTCACGGTCGCTAAGGGGCGCCCAAATGTATGTTGTGGGAGGAGCCTATTTTACTAAAACGGCTATAACTCCAGAAGTAAATGAGGTATCTTCACCAAACTCGGTACAAATGTGTAAGAGGTCAATTTGAGGTCACAGTAAAAAAACCGCGGCGAATGGCCACATGGTGGCGCTATAACATGAAAAAAACATAAAACGGCCCATAACCACCTGACCGTTAGTCCGATTGACTTGAAAATTGGTATGCAGTGTCTTGGTCCAAGGTGCCATGTATGTCTATGAGGACATTGGTGTATCTCAAAAAACATGGCCGCCATCGGCCAATGAAGTTTGAGCACCTATAAGACAAGGTTAACGGACGTCGATCGGAACGAAACTCGATGGGCATGTTCGACTCATGGCCCTAGAGGTCTGTAAGAATTTTGAAAGAAATCGGCCACTAGTTGGCGCTAACGAGTTTTTTTGGCTCTGTAATCACGTGGTGTTACACTTATCGTCATAAAATGCATATCATTTGATAGATCTGCTCATGCTCAACAACTTTGCCTCAAGAACCACTAATGTCAATCAAACCATTAATTAATTATTCATGAATATGTTAAAAACCTACTTTTGCGAACTAGTCCCTGGTTTTTCGCCCGATCGGAACCAGACCAGTCTAGGACAATTCTCTGGACTCTCTAGATCAATAATTATCGAAAAAAAGTTGAACTTTTGCATTTTTCGCATGGGTATATTGGGTCATAAAGAAAATGGGCGTGGCAAAATGCACTCAAAAGCCTATAAATCCTAAAGGAAAACTCAGAACTTCACAAAAATTGATGAGCATATGTGACATAATATGCTAAAGAAGCATGGACATTTTTATGAAGATCGGACCATAGTTGGCGCTATAACTGTTAAAAAGCTTTTAAACCATATATTTCCTATGGTAAATTGCCTGTATTGGCTGTAAATTGTGTTTTCCATATGATCATATAATGTTTATAAAATAATGTTAAAAACCAGTGCAATACAATTCTCTGGACTCACTAGATCAATAATTGTCAGAAAAAGTTGAACTACTTCATTTGGATAGCTATAATAGGGTCACTTCAATATGTAGCCTTAAAATGAATACCATATTAAGCCAATAAGTGGTATTTTACTGCCCCCTGCTGTCATTTCATCATACTACTCCCTAATATTGTTATATAATTCATATTTAGACTTTATAAAATCATTATTTTAACATTTAACATGAAAACGAAAGTAAAACGGCATTTAGGCCACGCCCCCCCAGTACAAATTCACTCATAACTCGAAAACGGAAAGTCGTTGCGCGCTCAAATTTTTATGGTAAGGTCCTCTCCGGGCTCTTGATCGAAACGTGTCGTCGCGGGCCTCGGGAGCGCGCCCCCCCCGCGGATCACCAGACCGCGGGACCCCCGACTTTGAACGGCCGTAGCTCCCGACCCAGACCACCCTGAACCTTGTGTGAGAGCTCGTTGGAAAGGGCCCGTCCTTGGCTAGCTTCGATTCAAATGTGGTGTAATTTGCCCTGGGCATTCCAGAGATAAAAGCCTCAAAAGACATGCCTTTGAACAGTCATAACTCCCGAACCCAATCGCCCAAAAACACCGCGATGGTCTCATTGAACAGGGCTCCTCAAGCACTATCTATGCTCTGAGGTTCAGAATTTTTCGCCTTCTGGTTCCCGAGATATAAGTGAAAAACCAAATTCCCATTCATTCATTCAAACACTTCAACTGTAAGATGTAGGCTGTAATTCCACTGTTGTCAACTAGAGGGAGCAGCAGTATTACACATAGTATTTAATCTTTTTATCAGCTTTCAGCTTTGGCCAACAAACAAATGGTTAAAGCTATTTTTTTATTTTTATTATTGGACTGATAATATAGATCACGATGAAATATATGAAATGGTTAGACCATTAAAATATTTTTTTCACAATAACACATCCTAAAGACATTGAAAACATATTTGTGTGTGTGTGTGTGTGTGTGTGTGTGTGTGTGTGTGTGTGTGTGTGTGTGTGTGTGTGTGTGTGTGTGTGTAAGCATGCATTATTGAGTACAACATGGAAAACACTTATATTACAATAACTATTATAACACAATCATATTTTGTCAGTGTTTATCACTTCATTTGCACTGACACTTCACATAATTGCTAGTAATGTGGTAAATCACGCTAGAAACATGGTAAATCATAGTAAGTAATTGATGGTCTCATTCAACAGGGCTCCTCAAGCACTCTCTATGCTCTGAGTTTCAGAATTTTTCGCCTTCTGGTTCCCGAGATATAAGTGAAAAACCAAATTCCCATTCATTAATTCATTCAAACACTTCAACTGTAAGATGGAAGCTGTAATACCACTGTCCACTAGAGGGAGCAGCAGGATTACGCATGACCTTTTCATTAGTTTTCAGTATTGGGAAACAAACAAATGCTTTAAAAAGCAATCTTTTTTTCTTTTTTTTTTTCTTTTCTTTTTTATATTATTAGATCAAAAAGGAATTCTAATAGACCAATAAATATATTTTCTCAATAACATATTCCAAAACATTAAAAACATATGTGCATTTGTGTATGTTTATTTCTGTGTGTGTGTGTGTGTGTGTGTGTGTGTGTGCGTGCGTGCGTGCGTGCGTGCGTGCGTGCGTGCGTGCGTGCGTGCGTGCGTGCGTGCGTGCGTGCGTGCGTGCGTGCGTGCGTGCGTGCGTGCGTGCGTGCGTGCGTGCGTGCGTGCGTGTGTGTGTGTAAGCATGCATTATTGAGTTAACATGGAAAAACTGGTTTGCTTTAGTCCAGAAAACTGGTGAAAATCATGAAGTTTAAAGTGAAAGTGAACTAATAAGTGGTCTTCTTCTGCCCTCTGCTGGCCATTCTACTTATTAATGAAGTCTTTTCACATGTGCTCACATTCATATTTAGACTCTAAAAATCACTTATATAACAATAACTATTATAACACAATCCGATTTTGTCAGTGTTTATCACTTCATTTGCACTGACACTTCACATAATTGCTAGAAACATGGTAAATCATAGTAAATAATACTATAATGTGGTGTATCAAGGTAAACCATGCTAGAATCCTGGCAAATCATTCTAGAACGTGGTAAATCATGGTAAACTATGCTAAAACAGGGTAAATCATGGTAAACCATGATAAACTATGGTAAATCATGTTAGAATGTGGTATATCATGGTAAATCATGCTAGAACAGGGTAAATCATGGTAAACTATGATAAATCATGATAAACTATGGTAAACCATGCTAGAATCACAGTAAACAATGGTAAATCATACTAGAATGTAGTATATCATGGTAAATCATGCTAGAATATGGTAAATCAAGGTAAACTAAGATAAAATCATGGTAAACTATGTAAATCATGCTAGAATCATAGTAAATAATACTAGAATGTGGTAAATTATTGTGGGAGGAGCCTATTTTACTAAAATGTCTATAACTCAAGAAGTAAATGAGATATCTTCACCAAACTCAGTACACATGTGTATGGGTTCAATTTGAGGTCACAGTAAACAATTTTATGGAGATCGGTCCATAGATGGCACTATAACTGCTATAAAAAGCTTTAAAACCATATATTTCCTATGGTACATTGCCTGTATTGGCTGTAAATGGTCTTTTCCATCTATTATGTCAGTGGTTACATGCTTGCTAAATAAAACTTAATAACTTTTGATGCTTTTGTGCTTAAAGGCCTTAAAGGCCTTAACTGCTTGAACCCCGATAAATGCTGCTTGCAGCTTTAATTATTAGGGGTTCAAGCACGAAGTGCTGAAACCCTATTGTAATTGTACTGATTTTTATTAGGGGTTCAAGCACGAAGTGCTGAAACCCTATTGTAATTGTACTGATTTTTATTAGGGGTTCAAGCACGAAGTGCTGAAACCCTATTGTAATTGTCCTGATTTTTAGGGGTTCAAGCACGAAGTGCTGAAACCCTATTGTAATTGTACTGATTTTTAGGGGTTCAAGCACGAAGTGCTGAAACCCTATTGTTATTGTAAGGATTTTTATTATTATTATTATTATTCTTCCGCCGTAAAACGCATCGTGCAGCCCAAACCGTAAGAGCTGGAACCTTGAAACTTTGCCAGATGGTAGTACAAAAATCGAGGAGAGGTTATCAAATTATGACCTCGATTGGCCCATAGGTGGCGCTATAGCAACCAAAAGCGCAAAACTGGTCATAACTCCTAGACCGTATGTCGTAGACTCAAGTGTCTTATATCATTGGAAAGCTGGACATCTGAAGGTCAAAACGTATATCTCCGATTTTATTAGCAGTAGGCAAATTTTTCCGCCATTTTGAATTTTGTCAAAAACCTACTTTTGCGAACTAGTCCCTGGTTTTTTGCCCGATCGGAACCAAACCAGTGCAGAAATGTTCTCTGGAGTCTGACGATCAATAATTATCGAAAAAACGTTGAAATTTCGATTCATGGTCGCTAGGGGGTGCAAAATTAACGTTGTGGGAGGAGCCTATTTTACTAAAATGGCTATAACTCGAGAAGTAATTTAGTAAACTTCACCAAACTTGGTACACATGTGTAAGAGGTCAATCTGAGGTCACAGTAAAAAAATTGCGTCGATTGGCCACATGGTGGCGCTATAAAACAAAAAAAACGTATAGACACCTGACCGTTTTTCGGAATGACTTGAAATTTGGTATGCAGTGTCTTGGCCCAAGGGGCCATGTACATCTAAAAGGATATTTGCGTATCTCGAAAAACATGGCCGCCATTGGCCAATTACGTTTGAGCACCGTTAACGAAGTCCGATCGGAGCGAAACTCGGTGGGCAGGTTCGGCTCAAGCCCCTAGAGGTCTGTAAGAATTTTGAAAGAAATCGGCCACTAGTTGGCGCTAACGAGTTTTATGGCTCTGTAATCACGTGGTGTTACATTTATCATCACAAAATGCATATCATCTGATAGATCTGCTCATGCTGAACAACTTTGCCTCAAGAACTATTGCTGTCAATCAAACCGTTCATTAAATATTCATGAATATGTTAAAAACCTACTTTTGCGAACTAGTCCCTGGTTTTTTGCCCGATCGGAACCAGACCAGTCTAGGACAATTCTCTGGACTCTCTAGATCAATAATTATCGAAAAAAAGTTGAACTTTTGCATTTGGGTGGCTGTAATAGGGTAATTTATAAAAGGGGCGTGGCAAAATACACTAAAATGCCTATAAATCATAAATGAAAACTCAGAACTTCACAAAAATTGGTGAGCATATGTGACATAACATCATTAACAAGCATGCCAAATTTTATGGAGATCGGACCAAAGGTGGCGCTATAACTGTTAAAAAGCTTTAAAACCATATATTTCCCATGGTAAACTGCCTGTATTGGCTGTAAATGGTCTTTTCCGTCTATTATGTCAGTTGTTAAATGCATGCTAAATAAAACTTAATGTCTTTTGATGCTTGTGTGCTTTAAGGCCTTAAAGGCCTTAACTGCTTGAACCCCGATAAATGCTGCTTGCAGCTTTAATTATTATTATTATTATTATTCCGCCGTAAAACGCATCGTGCAGCCCAAACCGTAAGTGCTAGAGACTTGAAACTTTGCCAGATGGTAGTACAAAAATCGAGGAGAGGTTATCAAAATATGAGCCAGATTGGCCAATAGGTGGCGCTACAGCGCAAAAAACAAAAAAAAACGCAGATTTTTGCTTAAATCTCATTAACCGTTTGTCACAGACTCAAGTGTCTTATATCATTGGAATCCTTGGGTCAAGCCGAACAAAAATGGCCTCAAGGATTTCATTTCCGGTATGCAAATTTTTCCGCCATATTGGATTTTGCCCAAAACCTACTTTTGCGAACTAGTCCCTGGTTTTTTGCCCGATCGGAACCAAACCAGTGCAGAAATGTTCACAGGGGTCTGAATATCAATAATTATTGAAAAAAAGTTGAAATTTCGATCCACGGTTGCTAAGGGGTATCAAAACGTTTGCAGGAGGCGGAGCCTATTTTACTAAAATGGCTATAACTCAAAAAGTAAATCAGATAGATTAACCAAACTTGGTACACATGTGTATGGATTCAGTCTGGGGTCACAGTAAAAAAATCGCGACGATTGAGCACTAGGTGGCGCTATAACATGAAAAAAACATGAAAAGGGCTATAACCACCTGACCATTAGTCAGATTGACTTGAAAATTGGTATGCAGTGTCTTGGTCCAAGGTGCCATGTATGTCTATGAGGACATTGGTGTATCTCAAAAAACATGGCCGCCATTGGCCAATAAAGTTGAGCACCTATTAGACAAGGTTAACGGAGGCCGATCGGAACGAAACTCGATGGGCATGTTCGACTCATGGCCCTAGAGGTCTGTAAGAATTTTGAAAGAAATCGGCCACTAGTTGGCGCTAACGAGTTTTATGCCTCTGTAATCACGTGGTGTTACACTTATCGTCACAAAATGCATATCATTTGATAGATCTGCTCATGCTGAACAACTTTGCCTCAAGAACCATTGCTGTCAATTAAACAGTTCATTAAATATTCATGAATATGTAAAAAACCTACTTTTGCGAACTAGTCCTAGGTTTTTCGCCCGATCGGAACCAGACGAGTCTAGGACAATTCTCTGGACTCTCTAGATCAATAATTATCAAAAAAAAGTTGAACTTTTGCATTTGGATGGCTGTAATAGGGTCATTTATAAAATGGGCGTGTCAAAATGCACTAAAAAGCCTATAAATCATAAATAAAAACTCAGAACTTCACAAAAATTGGTGGGCATATGTGACATAACATCATTAACAACCATGCCAAATTTTATGGAGATCGGACGATAGGTGGCGCTATAACTGTTAAAAACCTTTAAAACCATATATTTCCTATGGTAAATTGCCTGTATTGGCTGTAAATGGTCTTTTCCATTTATGATCATAGAATTTTCATATCATAATGTTCAAAACTAGTGCAGTACAATTCTCTGGACTCTCTAGATCAATAATTAACAGAAAAAGTTGAACTTCTTCATTTGAATGGCTATAATAGGATCACTTCAAAATGTGGCCTAGACCAAGTGTCCCCGAAAGCCTATATCTCTTCAATGAATGCTCAAATCTTCTTAAAAACAAGTCAGAACATGTGAAATGTCACTCTGAACAAGCATGAAAAATTTCAGACAGATCGGACAAAATTTGACTCTATAACAGTTTAAAAAGGTGCAAATAATATAAATACAATGGCATATTAAGCCAATAAGTGGTATTTTACTGCCCCCTGCTGTTTAAAATAGTTATTTTGTCATATTGTTTCTATAATTCATATTTAGACTTTATAAAATCATTATTTTAACATTTACAATTACATTTAGTCAAAATCCATCTGTTAAAGTATTAATATGTGTGTGTGTGTGTGTGTAAGCATGCATTATGGAGTTAACATGGAAAGACTGGTTTGCTTTAGTGCAGAAAACTAGTGAAAATCATGAAGATTAAACTGAAACTGAGCCAATAATGGTCTTCTAGTGCCCTCTGCTGGCCATTCTACTTATTAATGAAGTCTTTTGACATGTGCTTTTGAATTCATAATTAGACATTGTAAATCATAGTAAATAATACTAGAATGTGGTGTATCAAGGTAAATCATGCTAGAACATGATAAATCATGGTAAACTATGCTAGAACAGGGTAAATCATGGTAAACCATGGTAAATCATGATAAACTTTGGTAAATAATGCTAGAATGTGGCATATCATGGTTAACCTTGCTAGAACATGGTAAATCAAGGTAAACTAAGATAAATTCATGGTGTTTGAATGAATGAATGGGAATTTGGTTTTTCACTTATATCTCGGGAACCAGAAGGCGAAAAATTCTGAACCTCAGAGCATAGATAGTGCTTGAGGAGCCCTGTTCAATGAGACCATCGCGGTGTTTTTGGGCGATTGGGTTCGGAAGTTATGACTGTTCAAAGGCATGTCTTTTGAGGCTTTTATCTCTGGAATGCCCAGGGCAAATTACACCACATTTGAATCGAAGCTAGCCAAGGACGGGCCCTTTCCAACGAGCTCTCACACAAGGTTCAGGGTGGTCTGGGTCGGGAGCTACGGCCGTTCAAAGTCGGGGGTCCCGCGGTCTGGCGATCCGCGGGGGGGGGCGCGCTCCCGAGGCCCGCGACGACACGTTTCGATCAAGAGCCCGGAGAGGACCTTACCATAAAAATTTGAGCGCGCAACGACTTTCCGTTTTCGAGTTATGAGTGAATTTGAACTGGGGGGGGCGTGGCCTAAATGCCGTTTTACTTTCGTTTTCATGTTAAATGTTAAAATAATGATTTTATAAAGTCTAAATATGAATTATATAACAATATTAGGGAGTAGTATGATGAAATGACAGCAGGGGGCAGTAAACAAGCCACGAACCAAACAATAGATTTTTATTAGGGGTTCAAGCACGAAGTGCTGAAACCCTATTGTAATTGTACTGATTTTTAGGGGTTCAAGCACGAAGTGCTGAAACCCTATTGTAATTGTCCTGATTTTTAGGGGTTCAAGCACGAAGTGCTGAACACCTATTGTATTTGTACTGATTTTTATTATTATTATTAGGGGTTCAAGCACGAAGTGCTGAACACCTATTGTATTTGTACTGATTTTTATTATTATTATTAGGGGTTCAAGCACGAAGTGCTGAACACCTATTGTATTTGTACTGATTTTTATTAGGGGTTCAAGCACGAAGTGCTGAAACCCTATTGTTATTGTAAGGATTTTTATTATTATTATTATTTTCCCCTAAAACGCATCGTGCAGACCAAACCGTAAGAGCTGGAACCTTGAAAGTTGGCCAAATGGTAGTCCTCAATTTGGGGAGAACGTATCAAAGTATGACCTCGATTGGCCCATAGGTGGCGCTATAGCGACCAAAAGCGCGAAACTGCTCATAACTCCTAGACCGTATGTCGTAGACTCAAGTGTCTTATATCATTGGAAAGCTGGACGCCTGACGAACAAAACGTATATCTCCGATTTCATTTCCGCCATGATAGATTTTCCGCCATTTTGAATTTTGTAAAAAAACTACTTTTGGGAACTAGTCCTAGGTTTTTAGTCCGATTGGAACCAAACCAGTGCAGAAATGTTCTCTAGAGACTGAAGATCAATAATTATCGAAAAAAAGTCGAAATTTCGATTCACGGACGCTAAGGGGCGCCAAAACGTACGTTGTGGGAGGGGCCTATTTTACTAAAATGGCTATAACTCCAGATGTAAATGAGGTATCTTCACCAAACTCGGTACACATATGTATGAGCTCAATATGAGGTAACAGTAAAAAAATCTCGGCGATTGGCCACATGGTGGCGCTATAATATGAAAAAGACATAAAACAGGCTATAACCACCTGACCGTTAGTCCGATTGACTTGAAAATTGGTATGCAGTGTCTTGGTCCAAGGTGTCATGTATGTCTATGAGGACATTGGTGTATCTCAAAAAACATGGCCGCCATCGGCCAATGAAGTTTGAGCAACTATTAGACAAGGTTAACGGAGGCCGATCGGAACGAAACTCGATGGGCATGTTCGACTCATGGCCCTAGAGGTCTGTAAGAATTTTGAAAGAAATCGGCCACTAGTTGGCGCTAACGAGTTTTATGGCTCTGTAATCACGTGGTGTTACACTTATTGTCACAAAATGCATACCATTTGATAGATCTCCTCTTGTTGAACAACTTTGCCTCAAGAACCATTGCTGTCAATTAAACCGTTCATTAAATATTCGTAATTATGTTAAAAACCTACTTTTGCGAACTAGTCCTAGGTTTTTCGCCCGATCAGAACCAAACGAGTCTAGGACAATTCTATGGACTCTCTAGATCAATAATTATCAAAAAAAAGTTGAACTTTTGCATTTTTCGCATGGGTGTATTGGGTCATAAAGAAAATGGGCGTGGCAAAATGCACTCAAAAGCCTATAAATCCTAAACGAAAACTCAGAACTTCACGAAAATTGGTGAGCATATGTGCCATAACATCATTAACAAGCATGCAGAATTTCATGGAGATCGGACTATAGGTTGCGCTATAACTGTTAAAAAGCTTTAAAAAACACATATTTCCTATGGTAAATTGCCTGTATTGGCTGTAAATGGACTTTTCCATCTATTATTTCAGTGGTTAAAAGCTTTCTAAATAAATCTTAATGTCTTAAATGCTTATGTGCTTAAAGACCTTAACTGCTTGAACCCCGATAAATGCTGCTTGCAGCTTTAATTAGGGGTTCAAGCACGAAGTGCTGAAACCCTATTGTAATTGTAAGGATTTTTATTAGGGGTTCAAGCACGAAGTGCTGAAACCCTATTGTAATTGTCCTGATTTTTATTATTATTATTTTTCCGCCATAAAACGCATCGTGCAGCCCAAACCGTAAGACCTAGAGACTTGAAACTTTGCCAGATGGTAGTACTATTGCTCGCTACTCAGATACACGGACTCAGCCCAATCGGCCCATAGGTGGCGCTATAGTAATCAATAGCGCGAAACTGCTCAGAACTCCCAGACCGTAAGGCGTAGCTTCAAGTGTCTTATATCATTGAAATCCAGAGCTCCTGAAGAAAAAAACGTATATCTCCGATTTCATTTCCGCCATGATAGATTTTTCGCCATTTTGAATTTTGTCAAAAACCTACTTTTGCGAACTAGTCCCTGGTTTTTCGCCCGATCGGAACCAAACTAGTGCAGAATTGTTCTCTGGAGTCTGTAGATCAATAATTATCGAAAAGAAGTTGAAATTTCGATTCATGGTCGCTAGGGGGTGCCAAATTAACGATGTGGGAGGAGCCTATTTTACTAAAATGGCTATAACTCAAGAAGTAATTAAGTAAACTTCACCAAACTTGGTACACATGTGTAAGAGGTCAATTTGAGGTCACAGTAAAAAAATTGCGTCGATTGGCCACATGGTGGCGCTATAAAATAAAAAAAACGTATAGACACCTGACCGTTTTTCCGAATGACTTGAAATTTGGTATGCAGTGTCTTGGCCCAAGGGGCCACGTACGTGTAAGAGGATTTTGGCGTATCTCGAAAAACATGGCCGCCATTGGCCAATGAGGTTTGAGCACCGTTAACGAAGTCCGATCGGAGCGAAACTCGGTGGGCATGTTCGGCTCAAGCCCCTAGAGGTCCGTAAGAATTTTGAAAGAAATCGGCCACTAGTTGGCGCTAACGAGTTTTATGGCTCTGTAATCACGTGGTGTTACACTTATCATCACAAAATGCATATCATCTGATAGATCTGCTCATGCTGAACAACTTTGCCTCAAGAACCATTGCTGTCAATCAAACCGTTCATTAAATATTCACGAACATGTTAAAAACATACTTTTGCGAACTAGTCCCTGGTTTTTCGCCCGATCGGAACCAGACCAGTCTAGGACAATTCTCTGGACTCTCTAGATCAATAATTATCGAAAAAAAGTTGAACTTTTGCATTTGGGTGGCTGTAATAGGGTAATTTATAAAAAGGGGCGTGGCAAAATACACTAAAATGCCTATAAATCATAAATGAAAACTCAGAACTTCACAAAAATTGGTGAGCATATGTGACATAACATCATTAACAAGCATGCCAAATTTTATGGAGATCGGACCAAAGGTGGCGCTATAACTGTTAAAAAGCTTTAAAACCATATATTTCCCATGGTAAACTGCCTGTATTGGCTGTAAATGGTCTTTTCCGTCTATTATGTCAGTTGTTAAATGCTTGCTAAATAAAACTTAATGTCTTTTGATGCTTGTGTGCTTAAAGGCCTTAAAGGCCTTAACTGCTTGAACCCCGATAAATGCTGCTTGCAGCTTTAATTAGGGGTTCAAGCACGAAGTGCTGAAACCCTATTGTAATTGTACTGATTTTTATTAGGGGTTCAAGCACGAAGTGCTGAACACCTATTGTATTTGTACTGATTTTTATTATTATTAGGGGTTCAAGCACGAAGTGCTGAAACCCTATTGTAATTGTAAGGATTTTTAGGGGTTCAAGCACGAAGTGCTGAAACCCTATTGTTATTGTAAGGATTTTTATTATTATTATTATTTTCCCCTAAAACGCATCGTGCAGCCCAAACCGTAAGAGCTGGAACCTTGAAACTTTGCCAGATGGTAGTACAAAAATCGAGGAGAGGTTATCAAATTATGACGCCGATTGGCCCATAGGTGGCGCTATAGCAACCAAAAGCGCGAAACTGCTCATAACTCCTAGACGGTAAGTCATAGACTCAAGTGTCTTATATCATTGGAAAGGTGGTCGCCTGGCGAACAAAACGTATATCTCCGATTTTATTTCCGCCATTATAGATTTTCCGCCATTTTGAATTTTGTCGAAAACCTACTTTTGCAAACTAGTCCCTGGTTTTTGGCCCGATCGGAACCAAACCAGTGCAGAATTGTTCACTGGAGTCTGAAGATCAATAATTATCGAAAAAAAGTTGAAATTTCGATTCATGGTCGCTAGGGGGTGCAAAATTAACGTTGTGGGAGGAGCCTATTTTACTAAAATGGCTATAACTCAAGAAGTAATTAAGTAAACTTCACCAAACTTGGTACACATGTGTAAGAGGTCAATCTGAGGTCACAGTAAAAAAATTGCGTCGATTGGCCACATGGTGGCGCTATAAAACAAAAAAAACGTATAGACACCTGACCGTTTTTCCGAATGACTTGAAATTTGGTATGCAGTGTCTTGGCCCAAGGGGCCATGTATGTCTAAAAGGATATTGGCGTATCTCAAAAAACATGGCCGCCATTGGCCAATGAAATTTGAGCACCGTTAACGAAGTCCGATCGGAGCGAAACTCGGTGGGCATTTTTGGCTCAAGCCCCTAGAGGTCTGTAAGAATTTTGAAAGAAATCGGCCACTAGTTGGCGCTAACGAGTTTTATGGCTCTGTAATCACGTGGTGTTACACTTATCATCACAAAATGCATATCATTTGATAGATCTGCTCATGCTGAACAACTTTGCCTCAAGAACCATTGCTGTCAATCAAACCGTTCATTAAATATTCATGAATATGTTAAAAACCTACTTTTGCGAACTAGTCCCTGGTTTTTCGCCCGATCGGAACCAGACCAGTCTAGGACAATTCTCTGGACTCTCTAGATAAATAATTATCGAAAAAAAGTTGAACTTTTGCATTTGGGTGGCTGTAATAGGGTAATTTATAAAAGGGGAGTGGCAAAATACACTAAAAAGCCTATAAATCATAAATGAAAACTCAGAACTTCACGAAAATTGGTGAGCATATGTGCCATAACATTCTAAACAAGCATGCAAAATTTCATGTAGATCGGACCATAGGTGGCGCTATAACTGTTAAAAAGCTTTGAAAACCATATATTTCCTATGGTAAATTGCCTGTATTGGCTGTAAATGGACTTTTCCATCTATTATTTCAGTGGTTAAAAGCTTTCTAAATAAATCTTAATGTCTTAAATGCTTATGTGCTTAAAGGCCTTAAATGCTTGAACCCCGATAAATGCTGCTTGCAGCTTTAATTATTATTATTATTATTATTATTATTATTATTATTCCGCCGTAAAACGCATCGTGCAGCCCAAACCGTAAGACCAGGAACCTTGAAACTTTGCCATATGGTAGTACAAAAATCGAGGAGAGGTTATCAAATTATGACCTCGATTGGCCTATAGGTGGCGCTATAGCAACCAAAAGCGCGAAACTGCTCATAACTCCTAGACCGTATGTCGTAGGCTCAAGTGTCTTATATCGTTGGAAAGCTTAACGACTAAAGGTCAAAACGTATATCTCCGATTTCATTTCTGGTATGCAAATTTTCCGCCATTTTGAATTGTCAAAAACCTACTTTTGCGAACTAGTCCCTGGTTTTTTGTCCGATCGGAACCAAACCAGTGCAGAAATGTTCTCTGGAGTCTGAATATCAATAATTATCAAAAAAAAGTTGAAATTTTGATTCATAGTCGATAGGGGGCGCTAATTGAACGTTGTAGGAGGAGCCTATTTTACTAAAATGGCTATAACTCGAGAAGTAAATGAGATATCTTCACCAAACTTGGTACACATGTGTATGAGTTCAATCTGGGGTCACAGTAAATAAATCTCGACGATTGAACAATAGGTGGCGCTATAACATGAAAAAAACATGAAAAGGGCTATAACCACCTGACCGTTAGTCCAAATGACTTGAAAATTGGTATGCAGTGTCTTGGTCCAAGGTGCCATGTATGTCTATGAGGACATTAGCGTATCTCAAAAAACATGGCCGCCATCGGCCAATGAAGTTTGAGCATCTATTAGACAAGGTTAACGGAGGCCGATCGGAACAAAACTCGGTAGGCATGTTCAAATCATGGCTCTAGAGGTCTGTAAGAATTTTGAAAGAAATCAGCCACTAGTTGGCGCTAGCGAGATTTTTGGTTTGTTAAATAAAACTTAATAACTTTTGATGCTTTTGTGCTTAAATGCCTTAAAGGCCTTAACTGCTTGAACCCCGATAAATGCTGCTTGCAGCTTTAATTATTATTATTATTATTATTATTATTCCGCCGTAAAACGCATCGTGCAGCCCAAACCGTAAGACCAGGAACCTTGAAACTTTGCCATATGGTAGTACAAAAATCGAGGAGAGGTTATCAAATTATGACCTCGATTGGCCCATAGGTGGCGCTATAGCGACCAAAAGCGCGAAACTGCTCATAACTCCTAGACCGTATGTCGTAGGCTCAAGTGTCTTATATCGTTGGAAAGCTTAACGACTAAAGGTCAAAACGTATATCTCCGATTTCATTTCTGGTATGTAAATTTTCCGCCATTTTGAATTATGTCAAAAACCTACTTTTGCGAACTAGTCCCTGGTTTTTTGTCCGATCGGAACCAAACCAGTGCAGAAATGTTCTCTGGAGTCTGAATATCAATAATTATCGAAAAAAAGTTGAAATTTTGATTCATGGTCGATAGGGGGCGCTAATTGAACGTTGTAGGAGGAGCCTATTTTACTAAAATGGCTATAACTCGAGAAGTAAATGAGATATCTTCACCAAACTTGGTACACATGTGTATGAGTTCAATCTGGGGTCACAGTAAATAAATCTCGACGATTGAACAATAGGTGGCGCTATAACATGAAAAAAACATGAAAAGGGCTATAACCACCTGACCGTTAGTCCAAATGACTTGAAAATTGTTATGCAGTGTCTTGGTCCAAGGTGCCATGTATGTCTATGAGGACATTGGCGTATCTCAAAAAACATGGCCGCCATCGGCCAATGAAGTTTGAGCACCTATTAGACAAGGTTAACGGAGGCCGATCGGAACAAAACTCGGTAGGCATGTTCAAATCATGGCTCTAGAGGTCTGTAAGAATTTTGAAAGAAATCAGCCACTAGTTGGCGCTAGCGAGATTTTTGGCTTGTTAAATAAAACGTAATAACTTTTGATGCTTTTGTGCTTAAATGCCTGAAAGGCCTTAACTGCTTGAACCCCGATAAATGCTGCTTGCAGCTTTAATTATTATTATTATTTTTCCGCCATAAAACGCATCGTGCAGCCCAAACCGTAAGACCTAGAGACTTGAAACTTTGCCAGATGGTAGTACTATTGCTCGCTACTCAGATACACGGACTCAGCCCAATCGGCCCATAGGTGGCGCTATAGCAATCAAAAGCGCGAAACTGCTCAGAACTCCCAGACCGTAAGGCGTAGCTTCAAGTGTCTTATATCATTGAAATCCAGAGCTCCTGAAGAAAAAAACGTATATCTCCGATTTCATTTCCGCCATGATAGATTTTTCGCCATTTTGAATTTTGTCAAAAACCTATTTTTGCGAACTAGTCCCTGGTTTTTCGCCCGATCGGAACCAAACCAGTGCAGAATTGTTCTCTGGCGTCTGAAGATCAATAATTATCGAAAAAAAGTTGAAATTTCGATTCATGGTCGCTAGGGGGTCCAAAATTAACGTTGTGGGAGGAGCCTATTTTACTAAAATGGCTATAACTCAAGAAGTAATTAAGTAAACTTCACCAAACTTGGTACACATGTGTAAGAGGTCAATCTGAGGTCACAGTAAAAAAAAGTGCGTCGATTGGCCACAGGGTGGCGCTATAAAAAAAAAAAAACGTATAGACAACTGACCGTTTTTCCGAATTACTTAAAATTTGGTAAGCAGTGTCTTGGCCCAAGGGGCCATGTATGTCTAAAAGGATATTGGTGTATCTCGAAAAACATGGCCGCCATTGGCCAATGAGGTTTGAGCACCGTTAACGAAGTCCGATCGGAGCGAAACTCGGTGGGCATGTTCGGCTCAAGCCCCTAGAGGTCTGTAAGAATTTTGAAAGAAATCGGCCACTAGTTGGCGCTAACGAGTTTTAAGGCTCTGTAATCACGTGGTGTTACACTTATTGTCACAAAATGCATATCATTTGATAGATCTCCTCATGCTGAACAACTTTGCCTCAAGAACCATTGCTGTCAATCAAACAGTTCATTAAATATTCATGAATATGTTAAAAACCTACTTTTGCGAACTAGTCCCTGGTTTTTCGCCCGATCGGAACCAGACCAGTCTAGGACAATTCTCTGGACTCTCTAGATAAATAATTATCGAAAAAAAGTTGACCTTTGGCATTTGGGTGGCTGTAATAGGGCAATCTATAAAAGGGGCGTGGCAAAATACACTAAAATGCCTATAAATCATAAATGAAAATTCAGAACTTCACGAAAATTGGTGGGCATATGTGTCATAGCATGGTGAAGAAGCATGCCCAGTTTCGTGAAGATCGGACAATAGGTGGCGCTATAACTGGCAAAAAGGTTGGAAAACCACATATTTCCTATGGTAAATTGCCTGTATTGGCTGTAAATGGATTTTTCCATCAATTATTTCAGTGGTTAAAAGCTTGCTAAATAAAACTTAATGTCTTAAATGCTTATGTGCTTAAAGGCCTTAAATGCTTGAACCCCGATAAATGCTGCTTGCAGCTTTAATTAGGGGTTCAAGCACGAAGTGCTGAAACCCTATTGTAATCGTCCTGATTTTTAGGGGTTCAAGCACGAAGTGCTGAAACCCTATTGTTATTGTAAGGATTTTTATTAGGGGTTCAAGCACGAAGTGCTGAAACCCTATTGTAATTGTACTGATTTTTAGGGGTTCAAGCACGAAGTGCTGAAACCCTATTGTAATTGTGCTGATTTTTATTATTATTATTATTATTCTTCCCTAAAACGCATCGTGCAGCCCAAACCGTAAGGCCTAGAGACCTGAAACTCAGTCAGATGGTAGTAGTCTTGCTCGCTACTCAGATACCCGGACTCGTCCCAATCGGCCAGATGGTGGCGCTACAGCGCAAAAAACAAAAAAATTGCATATTTTTGCTTAAATCTCATCAACCCTTTGTCACAGACTCAAGTATCTTATATCATTAGAATCCTTGGCTCAAGCCGAACAAAAATGGCCTCAAGGATTTCATTTCCGGTATGCAAATTTTTCCGCCATATTGGATTTTGTCCAAAACCTACTTTTGCGAACTAGTCCCTGGATTTTTGCCCAATCGGAACCAAACCAGTGCAGAAATGTTCACAGGCTTCTGAATTTCAATAATTATCGAAAAAAAGTTGAAATTTCGATTCACAGTTGCTAAGGGGCGCTGAAATGTTTGAAGGAGGCGGAGCCTATTTGACTAAAATGGCTATAACTCCAGAAGTAAATGAGGTATCTTCACCAAACTCGGTACACATGTGTAAGAGGTCAATCTGAGGTCACAGTAAAAAAATCGCGGCGATTGGCCACATGGTGGCGCTATAACATGAAAAAAATATAAAACAGGCTATAACCACCTGACTGTTAGTCCGATTGACTTGAAAATTGGTATGCAGTGTCTTGGTCCAAGGTGTCATGTATGTCTATGAGGACATTGGCGTATCTCGAAAAACATGGCCGCCATTGGCCAATGAAGTTTGAGCACCTATTAGACAAGGTTAACGGAGGCCGATCGGAACAAAACTCGATGGGCATGTTCAACTCATGGCCCTAGAGGTCTGTAAGAATTTTAAAAGAAATCGGCCACTAGTTGGCGCTAACAAGTTTTATGGCTCTGTAATCACGTGGTGTTACACTTATCGTCAGAAAATGCATATCATTTGATAGATCTGCTCATGCTCAACAACTTTGCCTCAAGAACCACTAATGTCAATCAAACCGTTCATTAAATATTTGCAAACATGTTAAAAACCTACTTTTGCGAACTAGTCTCTGGTTTTTCGCCCGATCAGAACCAGACCAGTCTAGGGCAATTCTCTGGACTCTCTAGATCAATAATTATCGAAAAAAAGTTGAACTTTTGCATTTGGATGGTTGTAATAGGGTCATTTAGAAAATGGGCGTAGCAAAATACACTAAAAAGCCTATAAATCCTAAATGAAAACTCAGAACTTCACAAAAATTTATGAGCATATGTGACATAACATGCTAAAGAAGCATGGACATTTTTATGGAGATCAGACCATAGGTGGCACTATAACTGTTAAAAAGCTTTAAAATCATATATTTCCTATGGTAAACTGCCTGTATTGCTGTAAATGGTCTTTTCCATATATGATCATATAATTTTCATATCATAATGTTAAAAACTAGTGCAATACAATTCTCTGGACTCACTAGATCAATAATTGTCAGAAAAAGTTGAATTACTTCATTTGGATAGCTATAATAGGGTCACTTCAATATGTAGCCTTAAAATGAATACCATATTAAGCCAATAAGTGGTATTTTACTGCCCCCTGCTGTCATTTCATCATACTACTGCCTAATATTGTTATATAATTCATATTTAGACTTTATAAAATCATTATTTTAACATTTAACATGAAAACGAAAGTAAAACGGCATTTAGGCCACGCCCCCCAGTACAAATTCACTCATAACTCGAAAACGGAAAGTCGTTGCGCGCTCAAATTTTGATGGTAAGGTCCTCTCCACGCTCTTGATCGAAACGTGTCATCGCGGGCCTCGGGAGCGCGCCCCCCGGCGATCGATAGACCGCGAGACCCCCGACTTTGAACGGCCGTAGCTCCCGACCCAGACCACCCTGAACCTTGTGTGAGAGCTCGTTGGAAAGGGCCCGTCCTTGGCTAGCTTCGATTCAAATGTGGTGTAATTTGCCCTGGGCATTCCAGAGATAAAAGCCTCAAAAGACATGCCTTTGAACAGTCATAACTCCCGAACCCAATCGCCCAAAAACACCGCGATGGTCTCATTGAACAGGGCTCCTCAAGCACTATCTATGCTCTGAGGTTCAGAATGTTTCGCCTTCTGGTTCCCGAGATATAAGTGAAAAACCAAATTCCCATTCATTCATTCAAACACTTCAACTGTAAGATGGAGGCTGTAATTCCACTGTTGTCAACTAGAGGGAGCAGCAGTATTACACATAGTATTAATCTTTTTATCAGCTTTCAGCTTTGGCCAACAAACAAATGGTTAAAGCTATTTTTTTTTTATTATTGGACTGATAATATAGATCACAATGAAATATATGAAATGGTTAAACCATTAAAATATTTTTTTCACAATAACACATCCTAAAGACATTGAAAACATATTTGTGTGTGTGTGTGTGTGTGTGTGTGTGTGTGTGTAAGCATGCATTATTGAGTTAACATGGAAAACACTTATATTACAATAACTATTATAACACAATCATATTTTGTCAGTGTTTATCACTTCATTTGCACTGACACTTCACATAATTGCTAGTAATGTGGTAAATCACGCTAGAAACATGGTAAATCATAGTAAGTAATTGATGGTCTCATTCAACAGGGCTCCTCAAGCACTCTCTATGCTCTGAGTTTCAGAATTTTTCGCCTTCTGGTTCCCGAGATATAAGTGAAAAACCAAATTCCCATTCATTAATTCATTCAAACACTTCAACTGTAAGATGGAAGCTGTAATACCACTGTCCACTAGAGGGAGCAGCAGGATTACGCATGACCTTTTCATTAGTTTTCAGTATTGGGAAACAAACAAATGCTTTAAAAAGCAATCTTTTTTTCTTTTTTTTTTTCTTTTCTTTTTTATATTATTAGATCAAAAAGGAATTCTAATAGACCAATAAATATATTTTCTCAATAACATATTCCAAAACATTAAAAACATATGTGCATTTGTGTATGTTTATTTCTGTGTGTGTGTGTGTGTGTGTGTGTGTGTGTGTGTGTGTGTGTGTGTGTGTGTGTGTGTGTGTGTGTGTGTGTGTGTGTGTGTGTGTGCGTGTGTGTGTGTAAGCATGCATTATTGAGTTAACATGGAAAAACTGGTTTGCTTTAGTCCAGAAAACTGGTGACAATCATGAAGTTTAAAGTGAAAGTGAGCCAATAAGTGGTCTTATTCTGCCCTCTGCTGGCCATTCTACTTATTAATGAAGTCTTTTCACATGTGCTTTTCACATGTTCTCAAATTCATATTTAGACTCTAAAAATCACTAATGTAACACTAACAATTATAACACAATCAGATTTTGTCAGTGTTTATCACTTCATTTGCACTGACACTTCACATAATTGCTAGTAATGTGGTAAATCATGGTAAATCACACTACAAACATGGTAAATCATAGTAAATAATACTAGAATGTGGTGTATCAAGGTAAATCATTCTAGAATCCTGGCAAATCATTCTAGAACATAGTATATCATGGCAAATCATGCTAGAACATGGTAAACTATGCTAGAACAGGGTAAATCATGGTAAACTATATTAAATCATGGTAAACTATGATAAATCATGATAAACTATGGTAAACCATGGTACAATCACAGTAAACAATGGTAAATCATACTAGAATGTAGTATTTCATGGTAAATCATGGTAAACTATGGTAAATCATGCTAGAATCATAGTAAATAATACTAGAATGTGGTAAATTGTTGTGGGAGGAGCCTATTTGACTAAAATGGCTATAACTCAAGAAGTAAATGAGATTTATTCACCAAATTTAGTACACATGTGTATGGGTTCAATTTGAGGTCACCGTAAACAATGTTATGGAGATCGGACCATAGGTGGCGCTATAACTGTTAAAAAGCTTTAAAACCATATATTTCCCATGGTAAACTGCCTGTATTGGCTGTAAATGGTCTTTTCCATCTATTATGTCAGTGGTTACATGCTTGCTTAATAACTCTTAATAACTTTTGATGCTTTTGTGCTTAAATGCCTTAAAGGCCTTAACTGCTTGAACCCCGATAAATGCTGCTTGCAGCTTTAATTATTATTATTATTATTATTATTTTCCCCTAAAACGCATCGTGCAGCCCAAACCGTAAGAGCTGGAACCTTGAAACTTTGCCAGATGGTAGTACAAAAATCGAGGAGAGGTTATCAAAGTATGAGCCCGATTGGCCCATAGGTGGCGCTGTAGCAATCAAAAGCGCGAAACTGGTCATAACTCCTAGACCGTGTGTCGTAGGCTCAAGTGTCTTATATCAATGGAAAGCTGGGCACCTGAAGATCAAAATGTATATCTCCGATTTCATTTCCGGTATGCAAATTTTTCCGCTATTTTGAATTAAGTTAAAAACCTACTTTTGCGAACTAGTCTGTGGTTTTTTGCCCAATCGGAACCAAACCAGTGCAGAAATGTTCTCTGGAGTCTGAAGATCAATAATTATCGAAAAAAAGTTGAAATTTCGATTCACGGTTGCTAAGGGGCGCCAAAATGTATGTTGTGGGAGGAGCCTATTTTACTAAAATGGCTATAACTCCAGAAATAAATGAGGTATATTCACCAAACTCGGTACAGATGTGTAAAAGGTCAGTCTGAGGGCACAGTAAAAAAATCGCGGCGATTGGCCACATGGTGGCGCTATAACATGAAATAAACATAAAACAGGCTATAACCACCTGACCGTTAGTCTGATTGACTTGAAAATTGGTATGCAGTGTCTTGGTCCAAGGTGTCATGTATGTCTATGAGGACATTGGTGTATCTCAAAAAACATGGCCGCCATCGGCCAATGAAGTTTGAGCACCTATTAGACAAGGTTAACGGAGGCCGATCGGAAAAAAACTCGATGGGCATGTTCGACTCATGGCCCTAGAGGTCTGTAAGAATTTTGAAAGAAATCGGCCACTAGTTGGCGCTAACGAGTTTTATGGCTCTGTAATCACGTGGTGTTACACTTATTGTCACAAAATGCATATCTTTTGATAGATCTGCTCATGCTGAACAACTTTGCCTCAAGAACTACTAATGTCAATCAAATCATTCATAAATTATTTGCAAATATGTTAAAAACCTACTTTTGCGAACTAGTCCTAGGTTTTTCGCCCGATCGGAACCAGACCAGTCTAGGGCAATTCTCTGGACTCTCTAGATCAATAATTATCAAAAAAAAGTTGAACTTTTGCATTTGGGTGGCTGTAATAGGGTCATTTATAAAATGGGTGTGGCAAAATACACTAAAAAGCCTATAAATCATATATAAAAACTCAGAACTTCACAAAAATTGGTGAGCATATGTGACATAACATCATTAATAACCATGCAAAATTTTATGGAGATCGGACCATAGGTAGCGCTATAACTGTTAAAAAACTGTAAAACCATATATTTCCTATGGTAAATTGCCTGTATTGGCTGTAAATGGTCTTTTCCATCTATGATCATATAATTTTCATATAATAATGTTCAAAACTAGTGCAGTACAATTCTCTGGACTCTCTAGATCAGTAATTATCACAAAAAGTTGAACTTCTTCATTTGGATGGCTATAATAGGGTCACTTCAAAATGTGGCCTTGACCAAGTGTCCCCGAAAGCTTATATCTTTTAAGATGCTCAGATCTTCTTAAAAACAAGTCAGAACATGTGAAATATCACTCTGAATAAGCATCAAAAATTTCAGACAGATCGGAGAAAATTTGCCTCTATAACAGTTAAAAAGGTGAAAATGATATGAATTTAATGACATATTAAGCCAATAAGTGGTATTTTACTGCCCCCTGCTGTTAAAAAAATACATTTACAATCAAATGTAGTCAGAATTCATCTATTGAAGTATTACTACTGACAATTGTGTCACATTGAGAGATGTGAATCCTGAAGGAGACTTGCAGTAAACAGTTTGATCACATCCTATGGTTCAAATGTCATCTGATTAATAGTTTACAAAGACTTTGTGAAATGTTTATAGACCATTCAAATATATTTTCATAATGACATGTCCCAATAGCATTGAAAAAACAACATTTTTCTTTGTGTGTGTGTGTGTGTGTGTGTGTGTGTGTGTGTAAGCATGCATTATGGAGTTAAAATGGAAAAACTGGTTTGCTTTAGTGCAGAAAAATGGTGAAAATCAAGAAGTTTAAAGTGAAAGTGAGCCAATAAGTGGTCTTCTACTGCCCTCTGGTGGCCATTCTACTCATTAATGAAGTCTACTCACATATGCTTTTGCATTCACTAGACACTAAAAAATCACTTATATAACAATTACCATTGTAGCACAATCATATTTTGTCAGAGTTTATCACTTAATTTGTACTGATATTTCACATAATTGCTAGCAATGTGGTAAAT
The DNA here is from genome assembly GCA_021554675.1 of Leuciscus idus. Classification (NCBI taxonomy): domain Eukaryota; kingdom Metazoa; phylum Chordata; class Actinopteri; order Cypriniformes; family Leuciscidae; genus Leuciscus; species Leuciscus idus. Next base: position 33,839,164 of record CM038623.1, on the reverse strand, counting down.
CATGGTAAATCACGCTAAAAACATGGTAAATCATAATAAATAATACTAGAATGTGGTGTATATCATGGTAAATTATGGTAAATCATGCTAGAATCATAGTAAATAATACTAGAATGTGGTAAATTGTTGTGGGAGGAGCCTATTTTTACTAAAATGGCTATAACTCAAGTAGTAAATGAGATATCTTCACCAAACTCAGTACACATGTGTATGGGTTCAATTTGAGGTCAAAGAAAAAAATGTATGGAGATCGGACCATAGGTGGTGCTATAACTGTTAAAAAGCTTTAAAACCATATATTTCCCATGGTAAACTGCCTGTATTGGCTGTAAATGGTCTTTTCCATCTATTATGTCAGTGGTTACATGCTTGCTAAATAAATCTTAATAACTTTTGATGCTTTTGTGCTTAAATGCCTTAAAGGCCTTAACTGCTTGAACCCCGATAAATGCTGCTTGCAGCTTTAATTATTATTATTATTTTCCCCTAAAACGCATCGTGCAGACCAAACCGTAAGAGCTGGAACCTTGAAAGTTGGCCAAATGGTAGTCCTCAATTTGGGGAGAACGTATCAAAGTATGACCTCGATTGGCCCATAGGTGGCGCTATAGCGACCAAAAGCGCGAAACTGCTCATAACTCCTAGACCGTATGTCGTAGACTCAAGTGTCTTATATCATTGGAAAGCAGGACGCCTGACGAACAAAATGTATATCTCCGATTTCATTTCCGCCATGATAGATTTTCCGCCATTTTGAATTTTGTCAAAAACCTACTTTTGCGAACTAGTCCTAGGTTTTTCGCCCAATCGGAACCAAACCAGTGCAGAAATGTTCTCTAGAGACTGTAGATCAATAATTATCGAAAAAAAGTTGAAATTTCGATTCACGGACGCTAAGGGGCGCCAAAACGTACGTTGTGGGAGGGGCCTATTTTACTAAAATGGCTATAACTCCAGAAGTAAATGAGGTATCTTCACCAAACTTGGTACACACGTGTAAGAGGTCAATCTGAGGTTACGATAAAAAAATCGCGGCGATTGGCCACATGGTGGCGCTATAACATGGAAAAAACATAAAACAGGCTATAACCACCTGACCGTTAGTCCGATTGACTTGAAAATTGGTATGCAGTGTCTTGGTCCCAGGTGCCATGTATGTCTATGAGGACATTGGTGTATCTCGAAAAACATGGCCGCCATCGGCCAATGAAATTTGAGCACCTATTAGACAAGGTTAACGGAGGCCAATCGGAACGAAACTCGATGGGCATATTCGACTCATGGCCCTAGACGTCTGTAAGAATTTTGAAAGAAATCGGCCACTAGTTGGCGCTAACGAGTTTAATGGCTCTGTAATCACGTGGTGTTACACTTATTGTCACAAAATGCATATCATTTGATAGATCTGCTCATGCTGAACAACTTTGCCTCAAGAACCATTGCTGTCAATCAAACCGTTCATTAAATATTCATAATTATGTTAAAAACCTACTTTTGCGAACTAGTCCTAGGTTTTTCGCCCGATCGGAACCAAACAAGTTTAGGACAATTCTATGGACTCTCTAGATAAATAATTATCAAAAAAAAGTTGAACTTTAGCATTTTTCACATGGGTATATTGGGTCATAAAGAAAATGGGCGTGGCAAAATGTACTCAAAAGCCTATAAATCCTAAACGAAAACTCAGAACTTCACGAAAATTGGTGAGCATATGTGCCATATCATTCTAAACAAGCATGCAAAGTTTCATGTAGATCGGACCATAGGTGGCGCTATAACTGTTAAAAAGCTTTGAAAACCATATATTTCCTATGGTAAATTGCCTATATTGGCTGTAAATGGACTTTACCATCTATTATTTCAGTGGTTAAAAGCTTTCTAAATAAATCTTAATGTCTTAAATTCTTATGTGCTTAAAGGCCTTAAATGCTTGAACCCCGATAAATGCTGCTTGCAGCTTTAATTATTATTATTATTCTTCCGCCGTAAAACGCATCGTGCAGCCCAAACCGTAAGAGCTGGAACCTTGAAACTTTGCCAGATGGTAGTACAAAAATCGAGGAGAGGTTATCAAATTATGACGCCGATTGGCCCATAGGTGGCGCTATAGCAACCAAAAGCGCGAAACTGCTCATAACTCCTAGACGGTAAGTCATAGACTCAAGTGTCTTATATCATTGGAAAGGTGGTCGCCTGGCGAACAAAACGTATATCTCCGATTTTATTTCCGCCATTATAGATTTTCCGCCATTTTGAATTTTGTCGAAAACCTACTTTTGCAAACTAGTCCCTGGTTTTTGGCCCGATCGGAACCAAACCAGTGCAGAATTGTTCACTGGAGTCTGAAGATCAATAATTATCGAAAAAAAGTTGAAATTTCGATTCATGGTCGCTAGGGGGTGCAAAATTAACGTTGTGGGAGGAGCCTATTTTACTAAAATGGCTATAACTCAAGAAGTAATTAAGTAAACTTCACCAAACTTGGTACACATGTGTAAGAGGTCAATCTGAGGTCACAGTAAAAAAATTGCGTCGATTGGCCACATGGTGGCGCTATAAAACAAAAAAAACGTATAGACACCTGACCGTTTTTCCGAATGACTTGAAATTTGGTATGCAGTGTCTTGGCCCAAGGGGCCATGTATGTCTAAAAGGATATTGGCGTATCTCAAAAAACATGGCCGCCATTGGCCAATGAAATTTGAGCACCGTTAACGAAGTCCGATCGGAGCGAAACTCGGTGGGCATGTTTGGCTCAAGCCCCTAGAGGTCTGTAAGAATTTTGAATGAAATCGGCCACTAGTTGGCGCTAACGAGTTTTATGGCTCTGTAATCACGTGTTGTTACACTTATCATCACAAAATGCATATCATTTGATAGATCTGCTCATGCTGAACAACTTTGCCTCAAGAACCATTGCTGTCAATCAAACCGTTCATTAAATATTCATGAATATGTTAAAAACCTACTTTTGCGAACTAGTCCCTGGTTTTTCGCCCGATCGGAACCAGACCAGTCTAGGACAATTCTCTGGACTCTCTAGATAAATAATTATCGAAAAAAAGTTGAACTTTTGCATTTGGGTGGCTGTAATAGGGTAATTTATAAAAGGGGCGTGGCAAAATACACTAAAAAGCCTATAAATCATAAATGAAAACTCAGAACTTCACGAAAATTGGTGAGCATATGTGCCATAACATTCTAAACAAGCATGCAAAATTTCATGTAGATCGGACCATAGGTGGCGCTATAACTGTTAAAAAGCTTTGAAAACCATATATTTCCTATGGTAAATTGCCTGTATTGGCTGTAAATGGACTTTTCCATCTATTATTTCAGTGGTTAAAAGCTTTCTAAATAAATCTTAATGTCTTAAATGCTTATGTGCTTAAAGGCCTTAAATGCTTGAACCCCGATAAATGCTGCTTGCAGCTTTAATTATTATTATTATTATTATTATTCCGCCGTAAAACGCATCGTGCAGCCCAAACCGTAAGGGCTAGAGCATTGAAACTTTGCCAGATGGTAGTACAAAAATCGAGGAGAGGTTATCAAATTATGACCCCAATTGGCCCATAGGTGGCGCTATAGCAACCAAAAGCGCGAAACTGCTCATAACTCCTAGACCGTATGTCGTAGACTCAAGTGTCTTATATCATTGGAAAGCTGGACGCCTGACGAACAAAACGTATATCTCCGATTTCATTTCCGTCATGATAGATTTTCCGCCATTTTGAATTTTGTCAAAAACCTACTTTTGCGAACTAGTCCTAGGTTTTTTGTCCGATCGGAACCAAACCAGTGCAGAAATGTTCTCTGGAGTCTGAAGATCAATAATTATCAAAAAAAAGTCGAAATTTTGATTCATGGTTGCTAGGGGGCATAAAATTAACGTTGTGGGCGGAGCCTATTTTACTAAAATGGCTATAACTCAAAAAGTAAATCAGATAGATTAACCAAACTCGGTACACATGTGTATGGGTTCAGTCTGGGGTCACAGTAAAAAAATCGCGACGATTGAGCACTAGGTGGCGCTATAACATGAAAAAAACATGAAAAGGGCTATAACCACCTGACCATTAGTCAGATTGACTTGAAAATTGGTATGCAGTGTCTTGGTCCAAGGTGCCATGTATGTCTATGAGGACATTGGTGTATCTCAAAAAACATGGCCGCCATTGGCCAATAAAGTTGAGCACCTATTAGACAAGGTTAACGGAGGCCGATCGGAACGAAACTCGATGGGCATGTTCGACTCATGGCCCTAGAGGTCTGTAAGAATTTTGAAAGAAATCGGCCACTAGTTGGCGCTAACGAGTTTTATGGCTCTGTAATCACGTGGTGTTACACTTATCGTCACAAAATAAATATCATTTGATAGATCTGCTCATGCTCAACAACTTTGCCTCAAGAACCACTAATGTCAATCAAACAGTTCATTAAATATTCATGAATATGTAAAAAACCTACTTTTGCGAACTAGTCCTAGGTTTTTCGCCCGATCGGAACCAGACCAGTCTAGGACAATTCTCTGGACTCTCTAGATCAATAATTATCAAAAAAAAGTTGAAGTTTTGCATTTGGATGGCTGTAATAGGGTCATTTATAAAATGGGCGTGGCAAAATGCACTAAAAAGCCTATAAATCATAAATAAAAACTCAGAACTTCACAAAAATTGGTGGGCATATGTGACATAACATCATTAACAACCATGCCAAATTTTATGGAGATCGGACGATAGGTGGCGCTATAACTGTTAAAAACCTTTAAAACCATACATTTCCTATGGTAAATTGCCTGTTTTGGCTGTAAATGGTCTTTTCCATCTATGATCATAGAATTTTCATATCATAATGTTCAAAACTAGTGCAGTACAATTCTCTGGACTCTCTAGATCAGTAATTATCAGAAAAAGTTGAACTACTTCATTTGGATGGCATTTGGATGGCCTTGACCAAGTGTCCCCGAAAGCTTATATCTTTTAAGATGCTCAGATCTTCTTAAAAACAAGTCAGAACATGTGAAATATCACTCTGAACAAGCATGAAAAATGTCAGACAGTTTGACTCTATAACAGTTTAAAAAGGTGAAAATAATATGAATACAATGGCATATTAAGCCAATAAGTGGTATTTTACTGCCCCCTGCTGTTTAAAATAGGTATTTTGTCATATTGTTTCTATAATTCATATTTAGACTTTATAAAATCATTATTTTAACATTTACAATTACATTTAGTCAAAATCCATCTGTTAAAGTATTAGTGTGTGTGTGTGTGTGTGTGTGTGTGTGTGTGTGTGTGTGTGTAAGCATGCATTATGGAGTTAACATGGAAAGACTGGTTTGCTTTAGTGCAGAAAACTGGTGAAAATCATGAAGATTAAACTGAAACTGAGCCAATAATGGTCTTCTAGTGCCCTCTGCTGGCCATTCTACTTATTAATGAAGTCTTTTGACATGTGCTTTTGAATTCATAATTAGACATTGTAAATCATAGTAAATAATACTAGAATGTGGTGTATCAAGGTAAATCATGCTAGAACATGGTAAATCATGGTAAACTATGCTAGAACAGGGTAAATCATGGTAAACCATGGTAAATCATGATAAACTTTGGTAAATAATGCTAGAATGTGGCATATCATGGTAAACCATGCTAGAACATGGTAAATCAAGGTAAACTAAGATGAATTCATGGTAAACTATGCTAGAACAGGGTAAATCATGGTAAACCATGGTAAATCATGATAAACTATGGTAAATCATGCTAGAATGTGGTATATCATGATAAATCATGCTAGAACATGGTAAATCAAGGTAAACTAAGATGAATTCATGGTAAACTATGCTAGACCATGGTCTTTTCCATCTATTATGTCAGTGGTTACATGCTTGCTAAATAAAACTTTATAACTTTTGATGCTTAAAAACCTTAAACACCTTAATAGCTTGAACCCCGATAAATGCTGCTTGTTATTAGGGGTTCAAGCACGAAGTGCTGAACACCTATTGTAATTGTAAGGATTTTTATTATTATTATTATTATTCTTCTGCCGTAAAACGCATCGTGCAGCCCAAACCGTAAGGGCTAGAGCATTGAAACTTTGCCAGATGGTAGTACAAAAATCGAGGAGAGGTTATCAAATTATGACCCCGATTGGCCCATAGGTGGCGCTATAGCGACCAAAAGCGCGAAACAGCTCATAACTCCTAGACCGTATGTCGTAGACTCAAGTGTCTTATATCATTGGAAAGCTGGACGCCTGACGAACAAAACGTATATCTCCGATTTAATTTCCGCCATGATAGATTTTCCGCCATTTTGAATTTTGTCAAAAACCTACTTTTGCAAACTAGTCCTAGGTTTTTTGTCCGATCGGAACCAAACCAGTGCAGAAATGTTCTCTGGAGTCTGAAGATCAATAATTGTAAAAAAAAAGTCGAAATATTTATTCATGGTCGCTAGGGGGCATAAAATGAACATTGTGGGAGGAGCCTATTTTACTAAAATGGCTATAACTCAAAAAGTAAATGAGATAGCTTAACCAAACTTGGTACACATGTGTATGGGTTCAGTCTGGGGTCACAGTAAAAAAATCGCGACGATTGAGCACTAGGTGGCGCTATAACATGAAAAAAACATGAAAAGGGCTATAACCACCTGACCATTAGTCAGATTGACTTGAAAATTGGTATGCAGTGTCTTGGTCCAAGGTGCCATGTATGTCTATGAGGACATTGGTGAATCTCAAAAAACATGGCCGCCATTGGCCAATAAAGTTGAGCACCTATTAGACAAGGTTAACGGAGGCCGATCGGAACGAAACTCGATGGGCATGTTCGACTCATGGCCCTAGAGGTCTGTAAGAATTTTGAAAGAAATCGGCCACTAGTTGGCGCTAACGAGTTTTATGGCTCTGTAATCACGTGGTGTTATACTTGTTGTCACAAAATGCATATCATTTGATAGATCTGCTCATGCTCAACAACTTTGCCTCAAGAACCACTAATGTCAATCAAACAGTTCATTAAATATTCATGAATATGTAAAAAACCTACTTTTGCGAACTAGTCCTAGGTTTTTCGCCCGATCGGAACCAGACCAGTCTAGGACAATTCTCTGGACTCTCTAGATCAATAATTATCAAAAAAAAGTTGAACTTTTGCATTTGGATGGCTGTAATAGGGTCATTTATAAAATGGGCGTGGCAAAATGCACTAAAAAGCCTATAAATCATAAATAAAAACTCAGAACTTCACAAAAATTGGTGGGCATATGTGACATAACATCATTAACAACCATGCCAAATTTTATGGAGATCGGACGATAGGTGGCGCTATAACTGTTAAAAACCTTTAAAACCATACATTTCCTATGGTAAATTGCCTGTTTTGGCTGTAAATGGTCTTTTCCATCTATGATCATAGAATTTTCATATCATAATGTTCAAAACTAGTGCAGTACAATTCTCTGGACTCTCTAGATCAGTAATTATCAGAAAAAGTTGAACTACTTCATTTGGATGGCATTTGGATGGCCTTGACCAAGTGTCCCCGAAAGCTTATATCTTTTAAGATGCTCAGATCTTCTTAAAAACAAGTCAGAACATGTGAAATATCACTCTGAACAAGCATGAAAAATGTCAGACAGATCGGACAAAATTTGACTCTATAACAGTTTAAAAAGGTGAAAATAATATGAATACAATGGCATATTAAGCCAATAAGTGGTATTTTACTGCCCCCTGCTGTTTAAAATAGTTATTTTGTCATATTGTTTCTATAATTCATATTTAGACTTTATAAAATCATTATTTTAACATTTACAATTACATTTAGTCAAAATCCATCTGTTAAAGTATTAGTGTGTGTGTGTGTGTGTGTAAGCATGCATTATGGAGTTAACATGGAAAGACTTTAGTGCAGAAAACTGGTGAAAATCATGAAGATTAAACTGAAACTGAGCCAATAATGGTCTTCTAGTGCCCTCTGCTGGCCATTCTACTTATTAATGAAGTCTTTTGACATGTGCTTTTGAATTCATAATTAGACATTAAAAATCACTTATATAACAATAACTGTTATAACACAATCAGATTTTGTCAGTGTTTATCACTTCATTTGCACTGACACTTCACATACTTGCTAGTAATTTGGTAAATCATGGTAAATCACGCTAGAAACATTGTAAATCATAGTAAATAATACTAGAATGTGGTGTATCAAGGTAAATAATGCTAGAATCCTGGTAAGTCATTCTACAACGTGGTATATCATGGTAAATAATGCTAGAACAGGGTAAATCATGGTAAACCATGGTAAATCATGATAAACTTTGGTAAATCATGCTAGAATGTGGCATATCATGGTAAATCATGCTAGAACATGGTAAATCAAGGTAAACTAAGATAAATTCATGGTAAACTATGCCAGAACAGGGTAAATCATGGTAAACCATGGTAAATCATGATAAACTATGGTAAATCATGCTGGAATGTGGAAAATCATGGTAAATCATGCTAGAACATGGTAAATCAAGGTAAACTAAGATGAATTCATGGTAAACTATGCTAGAACAGGGTAAATCATGGTAAATCATGATAAACTATGGTAAATCATGCTAGAATGTGGTATATCATGGTAAATCATGCTAAAACATGGTAAATCAAAGTAAATTAAGATAAAATCATGGTAAACTATGCTAGAACATGGTAAATAATGGTAAACCATGGTAAATCATGATAAACTATGGTAAATCATGCTAGAATGTGGTATCTTTATAACTTTTGATGCTTAAAAACCTTAAAGACCTTAATAGCTTGAACCCCGATAAATGCTGCTTGCAGCTTTAATTAGGGGTTCAAGCACGAAGTGCTGAAACCCTATTGTAATTGTACTGATTTTTATTATTATTATTATTATTTTCCCCTAAAACGCATCGTGCAGCCCAAACCGTAAGTGCTAGAGACTTGAAACTTTGCCAGATGGTAGTACAAAAATCGAGGAGAGGTTATCAAAATATGAGCCAGATTGGCCAATAGGTGGCGCTACAGCGCAAAAAACAAAAAAATTGCATATTTTTGCTTAAATCTCATTAACCGTTTGTCACAGACTCAAGTGTCTTATATCATTGGAATCCTTGGGTCAAGCCGAACAAAAATGGCCTCAAGGATTTCATTTCCGGTATGCAAATTTTTCCGCCATATTGGATTTTGTCCAAAACCTACTTTTGCGAACTAGTCCCTGGTTTTTTGCCCGATCGGAACCAAACCAGTGCAGAAATGTTCACAGGGGTCTGAATATCAATAATTATCGAAAAAAAGTTGAAATTTCGATCCACGGTTGCTAAGGGGTGTCAAAACGTTCGTAGGAGGCGGAGCCTATTTGACTAAAATGGCTATAACTCCAGAAGTAAATGAGGTATCTTCACCAAACTCGGTACACATGTGTAAGAGGTCAATCTGGGGTCACGGTAAAAAAATCGCGACGATTGAAGACTAGGTGGCGCTATAATATGAAAAAAACATAAATCAGGCTATAACCACCTGACCGTTAGTCCGATTGACTTGAAAATTGGTATGCAGTGTCTTGGTCCAAGGTGCCATGTATGTCTATAAGGACATTGGTGTATCTCAAAAAACATGGCCGCCATCGGCCAAGGAAGTTTGAGCAACTATTAGACAAGGTTAACGGAGGCCGATCGGAACGAAACTCGATGGGCATGTTCGACTCATGGCCCTAGAGGTCTGTAAGAATTTTGAAAGAAATCGGCCACTAGTTGGCGCTAACGAGTTTTATGGCTCTGTAATCACGTGGTGTTACACTTATCGTCACAAAATGTATATCATTTGATAGACCTGCTCATGCTGAACAACTTTGCCTCAAGAACCATTGCTGTCAATCAAATAGTTCATTAAATATTCATGAATATGTAAAAAACCTACTTTTGCGAACTAGTCCTAGGTTTTTTGCCCGATCGGAACCAGACCAGTCTAGGACAATTCTCTGGACTCTCTAGATCAATAATTATCAAAAAAAAGTTGAACTTTTGCATTTGGATGGCTGTAATAGGGTAATTTATAAAATGGGCGTGGCAAAATACATTAAAAAGCCTATAAATCCTAAATGAAAACTCAGAACTTCACAAAAATTGGTGAGCATGTGTGACATAACATCATTAACATGCATGCCCAATTTTATGGAGATCGGACCAAAGGTGGCGCTATAACTGTTAAAAAGCTTTAAAACCATATATTACCTATGGTAAATTGCCTGCATTGGCTGTAAATGGTCTTTTTCATCTATTATGTCAGTGGTTACATGCTTGCTAAATAAAACTTAATAACTTTTGATGCTTTTGTGCTTAAATGCCTTAAAGGCCTTAACTGCTTGAACCCCGATAAATGCTGCTTGCAGCTTTAATTATTATTATTATTATTATTTTCCCCTAAAACGCATCGTGCAGACCAAACCGTAAGAGCTGGAACCTTGAAACTTGGCCAAATGGTAGTCCTCAATTTGGGGAGAACCTATCAAAGTATGACCCCAATTGGCCCATAGGTGGCGCTATAGCAACCAAAAGCGCGAAACTGCTCATAACTCCTAGACCGTATGTCGTAGACTCAAGTGTCTTATATCTTTGGAAAGCTGGTCTCATGAAGGTCAAAACGTATATCTCCGATTTCATTTCCGGTATGCAAATTTTCCGCCATTTTGAATTATGTCAAAAACCTACTTTTGCAAACTAGTCCCTGTTTTTTTCTCCGATCGGAACCAAACCAGTACAGAAATGTTCTCTGGAGTCTGCTTATCAATAATTATCGAAAAAAAGTCGAAATTCCGATTCCTGGTCGCTAGGGGGTGATAAATTAGTGTTGTGGGAGGAGCCTATTTTACTAAAATGGCTATAACTCGAGATGTAAATGAGATATCTTCACCAAACTTGGTACACATGTGTATGAGTTCAATCTGGGGTCACAGTAAAAAAATCGCGACGATTGAACACTAGGTGGCGTTATAACATGAAAAAAACATGAAAAGGGCTATAACCACCTGACCGTTAGTCCAATTGACTTGAAAATTGGCATGCAGTCTCTTGGTCCAGGGTGCCATGTATATCTATGAGGACATTGGCGTATCTAAAAAAACATGGCCGCCATCGGCCAATGAAGTTGAGCACCTATTAGACAAGGTTAACGGAGGCCGATCGGAACAAAACTCGATGGGCATGTTCAACTCATGGCCCTAGAGGTCTGTAAGAATTTTGAAAGAAATCGGCCACTAGTTGGCGCTAACGAGTTTTATGGCTCTGTAATCACGTGGTGTTAAACTTATTGTCACATTATGCCTATCATTTGATAGATCTGCTCATGCTGAACAACTTTGCCTCAAGAACCACTACTGTCAATCAAACCGTTCATTAAATATTCGCAAACATGTCAAAAACCTACTTTTGCGAACTAGTCCCTGGTTTTTCGCCCAATCAGAACCAGACCAGTCTAGGACAATTCCCTGGACTCTCTAGATCAATAATTATCGAAAAAAAGTTGAAATTTTGCATTTGGATGGCTGTAATGGGGTCATTTAGAAAATGGGCGTGGCAGAATACACTAAAAAGCCTATAAATCCTAAATGAAACCTCAGAACTTCACAAAAATTGATGAGCATATGTGACATAACAAGCTAAAGAAGCATGGACATTTTTATGGAGATCGGACCATAGGTGGCGCTATAACTGTCAAAAAGCTTTAAAACCATATATTTCCTATAACCTATTTATATATCATATAATGTTTATAAAATAATGTTAAAAACCAGTGCAGTACAAATCTCTGGACTCTATAGATCAATAATTATCAGAAAAAGTATAAAAAATAACAGTTAAAAAAGAAAATGAATAACATTGGCATATTAAGCCAATAAGTGGTATTTTACTGCCCCCTGCTGCCATTTCATCATACTACTCCCTAATATTGTTATATCATTCATATTTAGACTTTATAAAATCATTATTTTAACATTTACAATCACATTTTGTCAAAACTCATCTATTGGAGTATTATTATTGACAATTGTGTCACACTGTCTGTCTGAGATATGGAAATTGAAAACGAAAGTAAAACGGCATTTAGGCCACGCCCCCCCAGTACAAATTCATTCATAACTCGAAAACGGAAAGTCGTTGCGCGCTCAAATTTTGATGGTAAGGTCCTCTCCGGGCTCTTGATCGAAACGTGTCATCGCGGGCCTCGGGAGCGCGCCCCCCACGAATCGCAAATTCGTGGGACCCCCGATTTTGAACGGCCGAAACTCCCGACCCAGACCACCCCGAACCTTGTGTGAGAGCTCGTTGGAAAGGGCCAGTTCTTGGCTAGCTTCGATTCAAATGTGGTGTAATTTGCCCTGGGCATTCCAGAGATAAAAGCCCCAATAGATATGCCTTTGAACGGTCATATTTCCGGGCTCCAATCGCCCAAAAACACCGCGATGGTCTCATTCAACAGGGCTCCTCAAGAACTATCTATGCTCTGAATTTCAGAATTTTTCGCCTTCTGGTTCCCGAGATATAAGTGAAAAACCAAATTCCCATTCATTCATTCAAACACTTCAACTGTAAGATGGAGGCTGTAATTCCACTGTTGTCAACTAGAGGGAGCAGCAGTATTACACATAGTATTAATCTTTTTATCAGCTTTCAGCTTTGGCCAACAAACAAATGGTTAAAGCTATTTTTTTTTTTGACTGATAATATAGATCACAATGAAATATATGAAATGGTTAGACCATTAAAATATTTTTTTCACAATAACACATCCTAAAGACATTGAAAACATATTTGTATATGTGTGTGTGTGTGTGTGTGTGTGTGTGTGTGTGTGTGTAAGCATGCATTATTGAGTTAACATGGAACACACTTATATTACAATAACTATTATAACACAATCATATTTTGTCAGTGTTTATCACTTCATTTGCACTGACACTTCACATAATTGCTAGTATTTATACCCCCCAAATTTGCATTTTCCAGTCCATGTTCTAGGCCAGGCAGTGTTAATGTGGACATGCACAGCCGAATCATCAGAAGATCTGCAGGTATTGTGAAGAAGCAAGCAAGGACAATAGTGAAAATGGCAGATCATGGATATAAATGTTATGTCTGAGGCTGTGCTGCGGATTTGAGAACTTTTCATTCCTTTCCCACAAAAGAGAACTGTCAACAGGCATGGTTGATGTTTACAACAGGATACCTCACCATTTTAATTCAAAGCTGTTAGTTTGCTCTTAACGGAGGCCGATCAGAACGAAACTCGGTGGGCATGTTCGACTCGTGGCCCTAGAGGTCTGTATGAATTTTGAAAAATCAGCCACTAGTTGACGCTAACAGGTTTTACGGCTATGTAATCACGTGATGCATATCATTTGATAGATCTCCTCATACAGAACAACTTTGCCTCAAGAACTACTGCTGTCAATCAATTTGTTCATTAAATACTTGCGATTATGTTAAAAACCTACTTTTGCGAACTAGTCCTAGGTTTTTCGCCCGATCGGAAATATACCAGTGCAGTACAATTCTCTGGAAGCTCTAGATTATTAATTATATAAAAAACTTTAACTTTACCCATTGGGTAGCCATAACAGGATCATTTAGAAAATGGGTATGGCAAAAAACACTCAAAAGCCTGTAAATCCTAAACAAAAACTCAGACAACTCACTAAACTGCCTTATGTGCTTAAAGACCCTAAATGCTTGAACCCCGCTAAATGCTGCTTGCAGCTTTAATTAGGGCCCAAGCCCTGAAAGGGCGAAGGCCCTATTGTTTTCGGTAGGATTATTTATTAGGGCCCAAGCCCTGAAAGGGCGAAGGCCCTATTGTTTTCGGTAGAATTATTTATTATTATTCTTCTTATTCTTATTTTTCTGTCAACCTTTCGGGCACTTTTGAGACCCTTAACGTGCTCGAAAACTCTTGAAACTTTGCACACAGGTCAGAACCCGCGGCCATCAGGGCCGGGCTGAAGCTGGTACCCGGGCGTGGCAGGGGGGCTCAACAGCGCCCCCTTGAACGGGGTCCAAAAACTTGGTCCATAAATCAGACACGCTTGCATGTAATAATATGAAACTCGGTACATATATAGATCTCATCGGGCCGAACAACTTTCGTACTTTTACTTTTTACGCCAGCCCAACAGGAAGTCGGCTATTATGGGTTGTTTGGAAACGCATGCTGTGGAATTTAATGTACTCCTCCTAGGGAATTCATCCATTCGCCTCCAAACTCAGTCAGCATGAAGTCAAGACATTGAGGATGCTAAATTGCGGACAGATTTTTGATATCTCGAACGGTTTGGCCGTGGCGAGGACACGAATTGATGGCGAATAATGGAAACAGGAAGTGTGTTATAACTTCTGCATACATTAACTGATCTTGATTAAACTTCAGCAGTGTGTTCGTTGTAAGAGGCCGATCACATGGATGTGACTATTGTGAGTCAAAGTTATAGCGCCACCAACTGGCAGTAGGAAGTGTGTCCCTTTCAAAATGCTTTGAAATCACCCTCTTATTTTTACCCGATTTGCTTCAAAGTTTATGTGTATAATGTAAACACACGGCAGATGTAGACCTGTGAAAGGATTTTTGATATCTTTAATACTGTTGCCATGGCAACGCTTCAAACTTTAATATTCTTTTTTGATGCTTTTGAGACTCTTAACATACTTGAAATTGGATGAAACTCGACAGACACATCACATTTATTAGCCCGTAGACATGTGCAAAGTTTCAAAAACGGGAGTGGTGAGGGGCTCAGTAGCGCCACCTTTAGTCATAAGTGGGGGTGTTAGTTTTATCAACAGCAACAAAACTTGGTATGTGTATTGTTCTCATCAAGACGGACAACTTTCTAATTTACATTAACGATCTCTGACCAACAGGAAGAGAGATATTTTGGTTTGAATGTGGATTTTCTGAAGAATTTTCTCTCCCTCTCTCTGTGTCTCTGTGTGTGTGAGGGGAGGGGGGATTTGACTATTGCTTTTATATTGTTAATCAAGGTTTCAGGGGCTTTTGGGGTCCTTAACGTGCTCAAAAACTCTTGAAACTTTACATACAAGTCGGAACCCCCTGCCATCAGGGACGGGTTGAAGCTGGTACCCGGGCGTGGCAGGGGGGCTCAACAGCGCCCCCTTGAACGGGGTCCCAAAACTTGGTCCATAGATCAAACACGCTTGCATGAATTAATTTGAAACTCGGTACACATATAGATATCATCGGGCCGAACAACTTTCCCCCGGTCAAGTTTTACGCCAGCCCAACAGGAAGTCGGCTATTATGGGTTGTTTGGAAAACGCTTGCTGTGGAATGCGAAGTACTCCTCCTAGAGAATTCATCCAATCCCCACCAAACTCGGTGTGCATGAAGTCAAGACATTGAGGATTCTAAATTGCGGACGGATTTTTGATATCTCGAACGGTTTGGCCGTGGCGAGGAAACGAATTTATGGCGAGAAAAGAGAAAAACGAAGTGTTATAACTTCTGCATACATTAACTGATCTTGATGAAACTTCAGCAGTGTGTTCGTGGTAAGAGGCCGATCAGAAGGATGTAACTATTGTGAGTCAAAGTTATAGCGCCACCAACTGGCAGCAGGAAGTGTGTCACTTTCAACATGCTTTTGACAAAAGTGGGCGGGTTAGTTTTAACTACAGTAAAAAAAAAAATAGTTTGTATATTGTACTCATCAAGCCGGACAACTTTCTAATTTACATTCATTAGCCGCAACCAACAGAAAGTCAGATATTTTGGTCTGAATATGGATTTTTTTGCTAAATCAGCCTCTGAGTTTTTAGTTACTCCTCCTAAAAGGTTTATTTTATTTCTACCAAACTTTTTCAACGTGATAAAAATATATTAATGATGCTAAATTGTAAACGGATATTGAATATCTCAAACGGTTTTGCTATGGCGAGGGATTCAATTAATGTCAAAAAGGAAGCAGGAAACATCTCATAACTTCTAAAAATGTAATTATACACCATTTATTTTTATATACAATTATACAAATATTAGAACTAAACCCATTTTATTCTGTTTTTGCAATTCAAGGAGTATGAAAAAGTTAAAAACAGGCTATTTAGTGCTATTTGGTTCAACAAAAAAAGCAAACATAGGGCTATACTGCCCTCTTGTGTCCAAAAGGATATCAAAATAGTATATAAAACCTTTTACTAGGTAGGCCTATTGTATTTAAATATAAATGTATTAGGTATATGACTGTGAGGATATTTTCCCATCGGTTAATCGACGTGTGACACGAGCGGGTGCTTTTAAATCGCTAATATAAAAGTGAAAGTAAAAAACGGACGTCCGCACGGACATTGATAATGGTGCACGTTGGAAAGAATGATACTTTTAAACATAACACTAAACTGCCATTAGGTGTCGCCAGGCGACCATCTTAATGAGCGAGTCATTGATTCATTCGTTCAAACGATTCGTTCTGAATGACTGAGTCATTCATGATTGAGACAGATGTTTATGGATTGACCATTGAATCTTTGAGTCAACCGATTCGTTTCAAAATGCTGAATCATTCAGTAATGAGAAAACAAGTTGCTGTGAGATGCGCGATGGTTCTGGTGTGATCTTTGTTTAACTATTTTTGCTGCTGAAACAGAACAAAAACAGTCAATATTGCATCTAAAATGTAAGTGACTTAATTGTAACTGTTTATTAACCTGTTGTATGAAATCAATGTCACAGTTTCAATCGTGATTGTATTCAGGAAATAGTAGCCTACTCGTCAAGTGAGGTTGCTTAACTCTATGTTATAAAATATATAAAAACTCCATATTTGTAATTTTTATATTCAGTATGTTGTTAACTGGGTTGCTTTTTTGTGTGCTGCGCTCATTTGTTTACAATTCTCCTGGAGAAGCTGCATGAGCCTCAGCAGGGCAACCTTGTTACCATTGATCAGTAATACATTTATTATTAACTGCTGATTGCAACTTAAAAATGAATGTAATGAAATTAGAATAATCTCTCGTTTTAGTGATTCCCAAGTTATTATTTTTTTTGTTATTGACGTTCTAATCAGGCTATACTCTGGTCGGGCAAGTAAAATTCTCTTTCAGGTAGGCCTATTGTATTTATATATAAATATATTAGGGATGTGACTGTGATACAATTTTCCCACCGGTTAATCGACGTGTGACACCGCTGAGGGCTTTTAAATCGCTAACTTAAAAGCGAAAGTAAAATACAGACGTCCGCACAGACATTGATAATGGTGCGGAGTAGAGCGAGCATTTTCAATGTATTCCTATGGAAGTAGGAATAAACTAATAAATTTTATTTATGTTTTTATGTGTCCACTGTTCAACCGCAACAGCGTCACACACACACACACACATTCCAGAATTGCAATCTTGACATCGCAGCCTGTTCATTATAGCCCTAATACAATATAATAATAAAAATAGTCAACATAAGATATACGAATTACACTGCTCTGTTTAAATAGTCAGTAGTACAATTTGTAGCATTCACAGTAAGCAGAGCTCCGCTGTGATGTTTCCAAGCACATTTTTGCACGTGTGAAGAGGATGATTTTTTCCATCGATATTGGAACACGAGTGAAGTACAAAGCCTATAATAAAGAATAGTTTAGCATCCAAATACATCGCAAATATTGAAAGATTTTGATTCTACTGAGAGGGTTACGTGAGACCAACACGGCTTACTTTCGTTTTTATTTTTATATTAAATTTAAAGGATTTGTTGTGGAATATTTTGAGTGTATCATAAAATCAGAATAAGGTAAGACAAGTAATATTTTCTGTCTTTATATATATATATATATATATATATATATATATATATGTGTGTGTGTGTGTGTGTGTGTGTGTGTGTGTGTGTGTATATATATATATATATATATATATATATATATATATAAATATAGCTGCGAGCAGCGATGGAGGGCCAAAGCCGGTGGCACCGCCACCCCGGTGCCTTTAGGTAACTAAAGGCACCGGGGTTGCGGTGCCACCGGCTTGGGCCCGCAATCGCTGCTCGCAGCTATATTTATTATTATTCTTCTTCTTATTCTTATTTTTCTGTCAACCTTTCGGGCACTTTTGAGACCCTTAACGTGCTCGAAAACTCTTGAAACTTTGCACACGGGTCAGAACCCGCGGCCATCAGGGCCGGGCTGAAGCTGGTACCCGGGCGTGGCAGGGGGGCTCGACAGCGCCCCCTTGAACGGGGTCCGAAAACTTGGTCCATAAATCAGACACGCTTGCATGTAATAATATGAAACTCGGTACACATATAGATCTCATCTGGCCGAACAACTTTCATACTTTTACTTTTTACGCCAGCCCAACAGGAAGTCGGCTATTATGGGTTGTTTGGAAAACGCTTGCTGTGGAATGCGAAGTACTCCTCCTAGAGAATTCATCCAATCCCCACCAAACTCGGTGTGCATGAAGTCAAGACATTGAGGATGCTAAATTGCGGACGGATTTTTGATATCTCGAACGGTTTGGCCGCGGCGAGGAAACGAATTTATGGCGAGAAAAGAGAAACACGAAGTGGAATAACTTCTGCATACATTAACTGATCTTGATGAAACTTCAGCAGTGTGTTCGTGGTAAGAGGCCGATCAGATGGATGTAACTATTGTGAGTCAAAGTTATAGCGCCACCAAGTGGCAGCAGGAAGTGTGTCACTTTCAACATGCTTTTGACAAAAGTGGGCGGGTTAGTTTTAACTACAGTAAAAAAAAAATAGTTTGTATATTGTACTCATCTAGCCGGACAACTTTCTAATTTACATTCATTAGCTCCGGCCATCAGGAAGTCAAATATTTTGGTCTGAATGTGGATTTTTTTACAAAATCAGCCTCTGAATGTTTAGCCACTCCTCTTAAACTATTTATTTTATTCCCACCAAACTTTTTCAACATGATGAAAATACATTAAATATGCTAAATTGTGAACGGATAATAAATATCTCAAACGGTTTTGCTATGGCGAGGGATTAAAGTAATGTCCAAAAAGGAATCAGAAAACATCTCATATCTTCTACAAATGTAATTATACACCATTTATTTTTATATAAAATTATACAAATATTAGAACTAAACCCATTTTATTCTGTTTTTGCAATTCAAGAAGTATAAAAAAAGTTAAAAACAGGCTATTTAGTGCTATTTGGTTCAACAAAAAAAGCAAATATAGGGCTATACTGCCCTCTTGTGTCCAAAAGGATATAAATATAGTATATAAAACTTTTTACTAGGTAGGCCTATATTGTATTTAAATATAAATGTATTAGGTATATGACTGTGAGGATATTTTCCCAATGGTTAATCGACGTGTGACACGAGCGGGTGCTTTTAAATCGCTAATATAAAAGTGAAAGTAAAAAACGGACGTCCGCACGGACATTGATAATGGTGCACGTTGGAAAGAATGATACTTTTAAACATAACACTAAACCGCCATTAGGTGTCGCCAGGCGACCGTCTTAATGAGCGAGTCATTGATTCATTCGTTCAAACGATTCGTTCAAATGACTGAGTCATTCATGATTGAGACAGATGTTTATGGATTGCTCATTGAATCTTTGAGTCAACCGATTCGTTCAAAATGCTGAATCATTCAGTAATGAGAAAACAAGTTGCCGTGAGATGCGCGACGGTTCTGGTGTGATCTTTGTTTAACTATTTTCGCTACTGAAACAGAACAAAAACAGTCAATATTGCATCTAAAATGTAAGTGACTTAATTATAACTGTTTATTAACCTGTTGTATGAAATCAATGTCACAGTTTCAATCGTGATTGTATTCAGAAAACAGTAGCCTACTCGTCAAGTGAGGTTGCTTAACTCTATCATAGGTTATAAAATATATAAAAACTCCATATTTGTAATTTTTATAGTCAGTATGTTGTTAACTGGGTTTCTTTTTTGTGTGCTGCGCTCATTTGTTTACAATTCTCCTGGAGAAGCTGCACGAGCCTCAGCAGCGCAACTTTGTTACCATTGATCAGTAATACATTTATTATCAACTGTTGATTGCAACTTAAAATGAATGTAATAAAATTAGAATAATCTCTCGTTTTAGTGATTCCCAAGTTATTTTTTGTCATTGACGTTCAAATCAGGCTACTCTGGTCGGGCAAGCCAAATTCTCTTTCAGGTAGGCCTATTGTATATATATATAAATATATTAGGGATGTTGGTTAATCGACGTGTGACACCGCTGGGGGCTTTTAAATCGCTAACTTAAAGTAAAATACAGATGTCTGCACAGACTTTAATAATGGTGCTGAGTAGAGCGAGCATTTTCAATGAATTCCTATGGAAGTAGGAATTAACTAAAAAACGTTCGCTCTGTTCTGCTTGTTCCTCGCCGTGGGCGCTCACAGTTATGAATGCCTGTTTAGCCAAGAGCTTTTAGTTTAATTTTAAAATGAACGCCATTTCGGGGGGTGGATTGCTTGAATTTATTTTACAAAAGCACAATGTTGTGTTTTATTGCGAGTGTATATAAATATAAGCAAACACTTTGCAGTTTGAATGATGTCCTGTATGAACAAAATTATGTGCCAATTATGTTTTTATGTGTCTACTGTTAAATCACACACACATTCCAGCATTGCAAACTTGACATCGCAGCCTGTTCATTATAGCCTTAATAAAATATAATAAAATAGTAAACCTAACATATACACACTGCTCTGTTTAAATAGTCAGTAGTACAATTCGTACATTCACAGTAAGCACTGCTCCACTGTGATTTTTCCAAGCACATTTTTGCGCATGTGAAGAGGATGATTTTTTCCGTCGATATTGGAACACGAGTGAAGTACAAAGCCTATAATAAAGAATAGTTTAGCATCCAAATACATCACAACTGTTGAAACGTTTTGATTCTAATGAAAGGGTTACGTGAGCCCAACACTTACTTTCGTTTTTATTTTTACATTAAATTTAAAGGATTTGTTGTGGAATATTTTTATTTTTACATTAAATTTAAAGGATTTGTTGTGGAATATTTTGAGTGTATCATAAAATCAGAATAAGGTAAGACAAGTAAAATTTCCCATCTTTATTATATATATATATATATATATATATATATATATATATATATATATATATATATATATATGTGTATATATATATGTATATATAAATATAGCTGCGAGCAGCGATGGAGGGCCCAAGCCGGTGACACCGCCACCCCCGGTGCCTTTAGTGTAACTAAAGGCACCAGGGTGGCGGTGCCACCGGCTTGGGCCCGCAATCGCTGCTCGCAGCTATATTTATATATACATATATATATACACATATATATATATATATATATATATATATATATATATATATATATATATATATATATTTATTATTATTATTAGGGCCCAAGCCCTGAAAGGGCGAAGGCCCTATTGTTTTCGGTAGGATTATTTATTATTATTATTCTTCTTCTTATTCTTATTTTTCTGTCAACCTTTCGGGCACTTTTGAGACCCTTAACGTGCTCGAAAACTCTTGAAACTTTGCACACGGGTCAGAACCCGCGGCCATCAGGGCCGGGCTGAAGCTGGTACCCGGGCGTGGCAGGGGGGCTCGACAGCGCCCCCTTGAACGGGGTCCGAAAACTTGGTCCATAAATCAGACACGCTTGCATGTAATAATATGAAACTCGGTACACATATAGATCTCATCTGGCCGAACAACTTTCATACTTTTACTTTTTACGCCAGCCCAACAGGAAGTCGGCTATTATGGGTTGTTTGGAAACGCATGCTGTGGAATTTAATGTACTCCTCCTAGGGAATTCATCCATTCGCCTCCAAACTCAGTCAGCATGAAGTCAAGACATTGAGGATGCTAAATTGCGGACAGATTTTTGATATCTCGAACGGTTTGGCCGTGGCGAGGACACGAATTGATGGCGAATAATGGAAACAGGAAGTGTGTTATAACTTCTGCATACATTAACTGATCTTGATTAAACTTCAGCAGTGTGTTCGTTGTAAGAGGCCGATCACATGGATGTGACTATTGTGAGTCAAAGTTATAGCGCCACCAACTGGCAGCAGGAAGTGTGTCCCTTTCAAAATGCTTTGAAATCACCCTCTCATTTTTACCCGATTTGCTTCAAAGTTTATGTGTATAATGTAAACACACGGCAGATGTAGACCTGTGAAAGGATTTTTGATATCTTTAATACTGTTGCCATGGCAACGCTTCAAACTTTAATATTCTTTTTTGATGATTTTGAGACTCTTAACATACTTGAAATTGGATGAAACTCGACAGACACATCACATTTATTAGCCCGTAGACATGTGCAAAGTTTCAGAAACGGGCGTGGTGAGGGGCTCAGTAGCGCCACCTTTAGTCATAAGTGGGGGGGTTAGTTTTATCAACAACAACAAAACTTGGTATGTGTATTGTTCTCATCAAGACGGACAACTTTCTAATTTACATTAACGATCTCCGACCAACAGGAAGAGAGATATTTTGGTTTGAATGTGGATTTTCTGAAGAATTTTCTCTCCCTCTCTCTGTGTATCTGTGTGTGTGAGGGGAGGGGGGATTTGACTATTGCTTTTATATTGTTAATCAAGGTTTCAGGGGCTTTTGGGGTCCTTAACGTGCTCAAAAACTCTTGAAACTTTACATACATGTCGGAACCCCCTGCCATCAGGGACGGGTTGAAGCTGGTACCCGGGCGTGGCAGGGGGGCTCAACAGCGCCCCCTTGAACGGGGTCCCAAAACTTGGTCCATAGATCAAACACGCTTGCATGAATTAATTTGAAACTCGGTACACATATAGATATCATCGGGCCGAACAACTTTCCCCCCGTCAAGTTTTACGCCAGCCCAACAGGAAGTCGGCTATTATGGGTTGTTTGGAAAACGCTTGCTGTGGAATGCGAAGTACTCCTCCTAGAGAATTCATCCAATCCCCACCAAACTCGGTGTGCATGAAGTCAAGACATTGAGGATTCTAAATTGCGGACGGATTTTTGATATCTCGAACGGTTTGGCCGTGGCGAGGAAACGAATTTATGGCGAGAAAAGAGAAAAACGAAGTGTTATAACTTCTGCATACATTAACTGATCTTGATGAAACTTCAGCAGTGTGTTAGTGGTAAGAGGCAGATCAGATGGATGTAACTATTGTGAGTCAAAGTTATAGCGCCACCAACTGGCAGGAGGAAGTGTGTCACTTTCAACATGCTTTTGACAAAAGTGGGCGGGTTAGTTTTAACTACAGTAAAAAAAAAATAGTTTGTATATTGTACTCATCAAGCCGGACAACTTTCTAATTTACATTCATTAGCTCCGGCCATCAGGAAGTCAGATATTTTGGTCTGAATATGGATTTTTTTGCTAAATCAGCCTCTGAGTTTTTAGTTACCCCTCCTAAAAGGTTTATTTTATTCCTACCAAACTTTTTCAACATGATAAAAATATATTAATGATGCTAAATTGTAAACGGATATTGAATATCTCAAACGGTTTTGCTATGGCGAGGGATTCAATTAATGTCAAAAAGGAAGCAGGAAACATCTCATAACTTCTAAAAATGTAATTATACACCATTTATTTTTATATAAAATTATACAAATATTAGAACTAAACCCATTTTATTCTGTTTTTGCAATTCAAGGAGTATGAAAAAGTTAAAAACAGGCTATTTAGTGCTATTTGGTTCAACAAAAAAGCAAACATAGGGCTATACTGCCCTCTTGTGTCCAAAAGGAAATCAAAATAGTATATAAAACCTTTTACTAGGTAGACCTATTGTATTTAAATATAAATGTATTAGGTATGACTGTGAGGATATTTTCCCATCGGTTAATCGACGTGTGACACGAGCGGGTGCTTTTAAATCGCTAATATAAAAGTGAAAGTAAAAAACGGACGTCCGCACTGACATTGATAATGGTGCACGTTGGAAAGAATGATACTTTTAAACACTAAACCGCCATTAGGTGTCGCCAGGCGACCATCTTAATGAGCGAGTCATTGATTCATTCGTTCAAACGATTCGTTCGAATGACTGAGTCATTCATGATTGAGACAGATGTTTATGGATTGACCATTGAATCTTTGAGTCAACCGATTCGTTTCAAAATGCTGAATCATTCAGAAATGAGAAAACACATTGCTGAGAGATGCGCGTGATGATTCTGCTGTGATCTTTTTGTTTAACTATTTTCGCTGCTGAAACAGAACAAAAACAGTCAATATTGCATCTAAAATGTAAGTGACTTGATTGTAACTGTTTTTTAACCTGTTGTATGAAATCAATGTCACAGTTTCAATCGTGATTGTATTCAGGAAACAGCCTTCTCGTCAAGTGAGGTTGCTTAACTGTTATAAAATATATCAAAACTCCATATTTATCATTTTTATAGTCAGTAAGTTGTTAACTGAGTTTGTTTTTTGTGTGCTGATCTCATTTGTTTACATTTCTCCTGGAGAAGCTGCATGAGCCTCAGCAGCGCAACCTTGTTACCATTGATCAACTGATTACTGGTAATCCATTTATTAACAATTGTTGATTGCAACTTAAAATGAATGTAATAAAAATAGAATAATCTCTCGTTTTAGTGATTCCCAAGTTATTTTTTTGTCATTGACGTTCTAATCAGGCTACTCTGGTCGGGCAAGTAAAATTCTCTTTCAGGTTGGCCTATTGTATTTATATATAAATATATTAGGGATGTGACTGTGGGAAAATTTTCCCACCGGTTAATCGATGTGTGACACCGCTGGGGGCTTTTGAATCGGTAACTTAAAAACGAAAGTAAAATATGTTCGTCCGCACGGACATTGATAATGGTGCAGAGCGAGCGCATTGCAATCTTGATATCGCAGTCTGTTCATTATAGCCTTTATAAAATATAATAATAAAATAGTCAACCTAACATATAAAAATTACACTGCTCTGAATAGTATGAATTGTACTGACTATTTAAACACAGTAATCACCGCTAAACTGTGATGTTTCCAAGCACATATTTGCGCATGTGAAGAGGATAATTTTTCCCTTCAATAGTGGAACGTGAGTGAAGTACAAAGCCTATAATAAACAAATGTTTAGCATCCAAAAAATGTAATATATATATATATATATATATATATATATATATATATATATAAACACACTTAAAAAAAAAAAAAAAATATATATATATATTGTTTTTGTTTTTTTTGTTATATATATATATATATATATATATATATATATATATATATATATATATATAAATATAGCTGCGAGCAGCGATGGAGGGCCCAAGCCGGTGAAACCGCCACCCCGGTGCCTTTAGTGTAACTAAAGGCACCAGGGTGGCGGTGCCACCGGCTTGGGCCCGCAATCGCTGCTCGCAGCTATATTTATTATTATTATTCTTATTTTTCTGTCAACCTTTCGGGCATTTTTGGGGCCTTTAACATGCTCGAAAACTCTTGAAATTTTGCACATAGGTCAGAACCTGCGGCCATCAGGGCCGGGCTGAAGCTGGTACCCGGGCGTGGCAGGGGGACTCAACAGCGCCCCCTTGAACGGGGTCCGAAAGTTTGGTCCATAAATCAGACACGCTTGCATGTAATAATATGAAACTCAATACACATATAGATCTCATCGGGCCAAACAACTTTCGTACTTTTACTTTTTACGCCAGCCCAACAGGAAGTCGGCTATTATGGGTTGTTTGGAAACGCATGCTGTGGAATTTAATGTACTCCTCCTAGGGAATTCATTCATTCGCCTCCAAACTCAGTCAGCATGAAGTCAAGACATTGAGGATGCTAAATTGCGGACAGATTTTTGATATCTCGAACGGTTTGGCCGTGGCGAGGACACGAATTGATGGCGAATAATGGAAACAGGAAGTGTGTTATAACTTCTGCATACATTAACTGATCTTGATTAAACTTCAGCAGTGTGTTCGTTGTAAGAGGCCGATCACATGGATGTGACTATTGTGAGTCAAAGTTATAGCGCCACCAACTGGCAGCAGGAAGTGTGTCCCTTTCAAAATGCTTTGAAATCACCCTCTTATTTTTACCCGATTTGCTTCAAAGTTTATGTGTATAATGTAAACACACGGCAGATGTAGACCTGTGAAAGGATTTTTGATATCTTTAATACTGTTGCCATGGCAACGCTTCAAACTTTAATATTCTTTTTTGATGCTTTTGAGACTCTTAACATACTTGAAATTGGATGAAACTCGACAGACACATCACATTTATTAGCCCGTAGACATGTGCAAAGTTTCAGAAACGGGCGTGGTGAGGGGCTCAGTAGCGCCACCTTTAGTCATAAGTGGGGGGGTTAGTTTTATCAACAGAAACAAAACTTGGTATGTGTATTGTTCTCATCAAGACGGACAACTTTCTAATTTACATTAACGATCTCCGACCAACAGGAAGAGAGATATTTTGGTTTGAATGTGGATTTTCTGAAGAATTTTCTCTCCCTCTCTCTGTGTCTCTGTGTGTGTGAGGGGAGGGGGGATTTGACTATTGCTTTTATATTGTTAATCAAGGTTTCAGGGGCTTTTGGGGTCCTTAACGTGCTCAAAAACTCTTGAAACTTTACATACAAGTCGGAACCTGCGGCCATCAGGGCCTGGCTGAAGCTGGTACCCGGGCGTGGCAGGGGGGCTCAACAGCGCCCCCTGGAATGGGGTCCGAAAACTTGCTCCATAGATCAAACTAGCTTGCATGAATTAATATGAAACTCGGCACACACATAGATCTCATTGGGCCGAACAACTTTCGTGCTCTAAGTTTTGCGCCAGCCCAACAGGAAGTCGGCTATTATGCGTTGTTTGGAAAACGCTTGCTGTGGAATGCGAAGTACTCCTCCTAGAGAATTCATCCAATCCCCACCAAACTCGGTGTGCATGAAGTCAAGACATTGAGGATTCTAAATTGCGGACGGATTTTTGATATCTCGAACGGTTTGGCCGTGGCGAGGAAACGAATTTATGGCGAGAAAAGAGAAACACGAAGTGGAATAACTTCTGCATACATTAACTGATCTTGATGAAACTTCAGCAGTGTGTTCGTGGTAAGAGGCCGATCAGATGGATGTAACTATTGTGAGTCAAAGTTATAGCGCCACCAACTGGCAGCAGGAAGTGTGTCACTTTCAACATGCTTTTGACAAAAGTGGGCGGGTTAGTTTTAACTGCAGTAAAAAAAAAATAGTTTGTATATTGTACTCATCAAGCCGGACAACTTTCTAATTTACATTCATTAGCTCCGGCCATCAGGAAGTCAGATATTTTGGTCTGAATGTGGATTTTTTTGCAAAATCAGCCTCTGAATTTTTAGCCAGTCCTGCTAAGTGGTTTATTTTATTCACACCAAACTTTTTCAACATGATGAAAATACATTAAAGATGCTAAATTGTGAACGGATATTGAATATCTCAAACGGTTTTGATATGGCGAGGGATTAAAGTAATGTCAAAAAAGGAATCAGAAAACATCTCATATCTTCTACAAATGTAATTATACACCGTTTATTTTTATATAAAATTATACAAATATTAGAACTAAACCCATTTTATTCTGTTTTTGTAATTCAAGAAGTATAAAAAAAGTTAAAAACAGGCTATTTAGTGCTATTTGGTTCAACAAAAAAGCAAACATAGGGCTATTCTGCCCTCTTGTGTCCAAAAGGATATAAAAATAGTATATTCAACTTTTTACTAGGTAGGCCTTTATTGTATTTAAATATAAATGTATTAGGTATATGACTGCGAGGATATTTTCCCATCGGTTAATCGACGTGTGACACGAGCGGGTGCTTTTAAATCGCTAATATAAAAGTGAAAGTAAAATTCGGACGTCCGCACGGACATTGATAATGGTGCACACACGTTGGAAAGAATGATACTTTTAAACATAACACTAAACCGCCATTAGGTGTCGCCAGGCGACCGTCTTAATGAGCGAGTCATTGATTCATTCGTTCAAACGATTCGTTCGAATGACTGAGTCATTCATGATTGAGACAGATGTTTATGGATTAATCATTGAATCTTTGAGTCAACCGATTCGTTCAAAATGCTGAATCATTCAGTAATGAGAAAACAAGTTGCCGTGAGATGCGCGACGGTTCTGCTGTGATCTTTGTTTAACTACTTTTGCTACTGAAACAGAACAAAAACAGTCAATATTGCATCTAAAATGTAAGTGACTTAATTATAACTGTTTATTAACCTGTTGTATGAAATCAATGTCACAGTTTCAATTGTGATTGTATTCAGGAAACGGTAGCCTACTCGTCAAGTGAGGTTGCTTAACTCTATCATAGGTTATAAAATATATAAAAACTCCATATTTGTAATTTTTATAGTCAGTATGTTGTTAACTGGGTTTTTTTTTTGTGTGCTGCGCTCATTTGTTTACGTTTCTCCTGGAGAAGCTGCACGAGCCTCAGCAGCGCAACCTTGTTACCATTGATCAGTAATACATTTATTAACAACTGTTGATTGCAACTTAAAATGAATGTAATAAAATTAGAATAATCTCTCGTTTTAGTGATTCCCAAGTTATTTTTTGTCATTGACGTTCAAATCAGGCTACTCTGGTCGGGCAAGCCAAATTCTCTTTCAGGTAGGCCTATTGTATATATATAAATATATTAGTGATGTCGGTTAATCGACGTGTGACACCGCTGGGGGCTTTTAAATCGCTAACTTAAAGTAAAATACAGATGTCTGCACAGACTTTAATAATGGTGCTGAGTAGAGCGAGCATTTTCAATGAATTCCTATGGAAGTAGGAATTAACTAAAAAACGTTCGCTCTGTTCTGCTCGTTCCTCGCCGTGGGCGCTCACAGTTATGAATGCCTGTTTAGCCAAGAGCTTTTAGTTTAATTTTAAAATGAACGCCATTTCGGGGGGTGGATTGCTTGAATTTATTTTACAAAAGAACAATGTTGTGTTTTATTGCGAGTGTATATAAACATAAGTAAACACTTTGCAGTTTGAATGATGTCCTGTATGAACAAAATTATGTGCCAATTATGTTTTTATGTGTCTACTGTTAAATCACACACACATTCCAGCATTGCAAACTTGACATCGCAGCCTGTTCATTATAGCCTTAATAAAATATAATAAAATAGTAAACCTAACATATACACACTGCTCTGTTTAAATAGTCAGTAGTACAGTTCGTACATTCACAGTAAGCACTGCTCCACTGTGATTTTTCCAAGCACATTTTTGCGCGTGTGAAGAGGATGATTTTTTCCGTCGATATTGGAACACGAGTGAAGTACAAAGCCTATAATAAAGAATAGTTTAGCATCCAAATACATCGCAACTGTTGAAACGTTTTGATTCTAATGAAAGGGTTACGTGAGCCCAACACTTACTTTCGTTTTTATTTTTACATTAAATTTAAAGGATTTGTTGTGGAATATTTTGAGTGTATCATAAAATCAGAATAAGGTAAGACAAGTAAAATTTCCCGTCTTTATTATATATATATATATATATGTATATATATATATATATATATATATATATATATATATATATATATATATGTATATGTATATGTATATATATATATATATATATGTAAATATAGCTGCGAGCAGCGATGGAGGGCCCAAGCCGGTGGAACCGCTACCCCGGTGCCTTTAGTGTAACTAAAGGCACCAGGGTGGCGGTGCCACCGGCTTGGGCCCGCAATCGCTGCTCGCAGCTATATTTACATATATATATTTCTTATTCTTATTTTTCTGTCAACCTTTCGGGCACTTTTGAGACCCTTAACGTGCTCGAAAACTCTTGAAACTTTGCACACGGGTCAGAACCCGCGGCCATCAGGGCCGGGCTGAAGCTGGTACCCGGGCGTGGCAGGGGGGCTCGACAGCGCCCCCTTGAACGGGGTCCGAAAACTTGGTCCATAAATCAGACACGCTTGCATGTAATAATATGAAACTCGGTACACATATAGATCTCATCGGGCCGAACAACTTTCGTACTTTTACTTTTTACGCCAGCCCAACAGGAAGTCGGCTATTATGGGTTGTTTGGAAACGCATGCTGTGGAATTTAATGTACTCCTCCTAGGGAATTCATCCATTCGCCTCCAAACTCAGTCAGCATGAAGTCAAGACATTGAGGATGCTAAATTGCGGACAGATTTTTGATATCTCGAACGGTTTGGCCGTGGCGAGGACACGAATTGATGGCGAATAATGGAAACAGGAAGTGTGTTATAACTTCTGCATACATTAACTGATCTTGATTAAACTTCAGCAGTGTGTTCGTTGTAAGAGGCCGATCACATGGATGTGACTATTGTGAGTCAAAGTTATAGCGCCACCAACTGGCAGCAGGAAGTGTGTCCCTTTCAAAATGCTTTGAAATCACCCTCTTATTTTTACCCAATTTGCTTCAAAGTTTATGTGTATAATGTAAACACACGGCAGATGTAGACCTGTGAAAGGATTTTTGATATCTTTAATACTGTTGCCATGGCAACGCTTCAAACTTTAATATTCTTTTTTGATGCTTTTGAGACTCTTAACATACTTGAAATTGGATGAAACTCGACAGACACATCACATTTATTAGCCCGTAGACATGTGCAAAGTTTCAGAAACGGGCGTGGTGAGGGGCTCAGTAGCGCCACCTTTAGTCATAAGTGGGGGGGTTAGTTTTATCAACAACAACAAAACTTGGTATGTGTATTGGTCTCATCAAGACGGACAACTTTCTAATTTACATTAACGATCTCCGACCAACAGGAAGAGAGATATTTTGGTTTGAATGTGGATTTTCTGAAGAATTTTCTCTCCCTCTCTCTGTGTCTCTGTGTGTGTGAGGGGAGGGGGGATTTGACTATTGCTTTTATATTGTTAATCAAGGTTTCAGGGGCTTTTGGGGTCCTTAACGTGCTCAAAAACTCTTGAAAATTTACATACAAGTCGGAACCCCCTGCCATCAGGGACGGGTTGAAGCTGGTACCCGGGCGTGGCAGGGGGGCTCAACAGCGCCCCCTTGAACGGGGTCACAAAACTTGGTCCATAGATCAAACACGCTTGCATGAATTAATTTGAAACTCAGTACACATATAGATATCATCGGGCCGAACAACTTTCGTGCTCTAAGTTTTACGCCAGCCCAACAGGAAGTCGGCTATTATGGGTTGTTTGGAAAACGCTTGCTGTGGAATGCGAAGTACTCCTCCTAGAGAATTCATCCAATCCCCACCAAACTCGGTGTGCATGTAGTCAAGACATTGAGGATTCTAAATTGCGGACGGATTTTTGATATCTCGAACGGTTTGGCCGTGGCGAGGAATCGAATTTATGGCGAGAAAAGAGAAACACGAAGTGGAATAACTTCTGCATGCATTAACTGATCTTGATGAAACTTCAGCAGTGTGTTCGTGGTAAGAGGCCGATCAGATGGATGTAACTATTGTGAGTCAAAGTTATAGCGCCACCAACTGGCAGCAGGAAGTGTGTCACTTTCAAAATGTTTTTGACAAAAGTGGGGGGGTTAGTTTTACCCACAATTACAAAAATCAGTACGTTTATTGGTCTCATCGAGCCGGACAACTTTCTAATTTAAAGTCATTAGCTCTGACCATCAAGAAGTCAGATATTTTGGTCTGAATGTGGATTTTTTTGCTAAATCAGCCTCTGAATTTTTAGCCACCTTTATCTAAGTGGTTTATTTTATTCCCACCAAACTTTTTCAACATGATAAAAATATATTAATGATGCTAAATTGTGAACGGATAATAAATATCTCAAACGGTTTTGCTATGGCGAGGGATTAAAGTATTGTCTAAAAAGGAAACACTCAAAGGCTCATATATTCTAAAAATGTAATTATACACCATTTATTACTATATAAAAGTATACAAATATCAGAACTTAACTCATTTTATTCTTTTTTTTCAATTTAAGAATGTTTAAGTTTAAAAACTGCCAGAATGGTTGTTTAGTCTAAACAATAAATAAATAAAGTCAAACATAGTGCTATACTGCCCTCTTGTGTTCAAAATCAGGTAGGCCTATTATATCTATATAAAAATATACTAGGTATGTGACGGTGAGAATATTTTACCACTGGTTAACTGACGTGTGACACCGCTGGGGGCTTTTTAATCGCTAACTTAAAAACGAAAGTAAAATATGTTCGTCCGCACGGACATTGATAATGGTGCGGAGCAGAGCGAGCGTTTTCAATAAATTCCTATGGAAGGAGGAATGACCTAAAAAACGTTGACTCTGTTCTGCTCGTTCCTCGCTGAGGACGCGCACCATTATGAATGCCTGTGCAGCCGTGAGCATTTTAGTTTCATTTTCGGGGCGGATTGCTTGAATGTATTTTAAAAAAGCACAATGTTGTGTTTTATTGCTACTGTACAAAAATATAAGTTAACACTTTGCAGTTTGAATGATGTTCTGAACAAAATGACAGAGTATGTTTTTATGTATCCACTGTTCAATCGCGCCCCCGTTTTATTGATTCCCAAGTTATTTTTTCATTTAAGTTTTTTTCATTGTTCTAATCAGGTCAGGCAAGTAAAATTATCTGTGTCTTATCCCTTACATTTTTATATAATATATATACACTACTGTTCAAAAATTTGGCGTCAATAAGATTTTTAAGCGAAGTTTCTTCTGCTCACCAAGGCTGCATTTATTTGATTAAAAATACAAACAAAAACAGTAATATTGTAAAATATTATTCCAATTTAAAACAGCTGCTTTCTATTTTAATATATTTTAAACTGTTATTTATTCCTGTGATCAAAGCTGAGTTTTCAGCATCATTACTCCAGTCGTCACTGTCACATGATCCTTCAGAAATTATTCTAATATGATGATTGATGCTCAAGAAACATTCATTATTATTTTAAATGTCGAAAACAGTTGTGTACAGTCTTTGATGAATAGAAAGTTCAAAAGAACAGCATTTATCTGAAATCTAAAGCTTTTGTAACATTAAACACTACCGTTCAGAAGTTTGGGGTCAGTAATAATTTTAATTTTATTTTTGGGGAAAAGAAATAAAATAAATCAATACTTTTATTCATCGAGAATGAGTTAAACTGATTAAAAGTTACAGTACAGACATTTATAATGTTAAAAAAATTATATTTGAAATAAATGCTGTTCTTTTGAACTTTACATTCATCAACGCATTTTGAAAAAAAATCTGTACACAACTGTTTTCAACATTGAAAATAATAATTAATATTTATTGACCATCAATCATCATATTAGAATGGTTTCTGAAGGATCATGTGACACTGAAGACGGGAGTAATGATGCTGAAAACTCAGCTTTGATCACATTAATTACAGTGTAAAATATTTTAAAATAGAAAACAGCTGTTGTAAATTGGAATAATATTTCACAATATTACTGTTTTTGTTTGTATTTTTAATCAAATAAATGCAGCCTTGGTGAGCAGAAGAGACTTCTCCTAAAAACATTAAAAATCTTCCTGACCCCAAACTTTTGAACGGTGTATATATATATATATATATATACACATACACACACATATATATATATATATATCTATATATATATATATATATATATATACATTTATATATATATATATATATATATATATATATATATATATAAATATAGCTGCGAGCAGCGATGGAGGGCCAAAGCCGGCGGTACCGCCACCCCCGGTGCCTTTAGGTAACTAAAGGCACCGGGGTTGCGGTGCCACCGGCTTGGGCCCGTAATCGCTGCTCGCAGCTATATTTATATTTTATTATTATTATTATTAGGGCCCAAGCCCTGAAAGGGCGAAGGCCCTATTGTTTCCGGTAGGATTATTAGGGCCCAAGCCCTGAAAGGGCGAAGGCCCTATTGTTTCCGGTAGGATTATTTATTATTATTAGGGCCCAAGCCCTGAAAGGGCGAAGGCCCTATTGTTTTCGGTAGGATTATTAGGGCCCAAGCCCTGAAAGGGCGAAGGCCCTATTGTTTCCGGTAGGATTATTTATTATTATTATTATTATTATTATTATTAGGGCCCAAGCCCTGAAAGGGCGAAGGCCCTATTGTTTCCGGTAGGATTATTTATTATTATTATTATTATTATTATTATTATTATTATTATTATTATTTTTCTGTCAACCTTTCGGGCACTTTTGAGACCCTTAACGTGCTCGAAAACTCTTGAAACTTTGCACACGGGTCAGAACCCGCGGCCATCAGGGCCGGGCTGAAGCTGGTACCCGGGCGTGGCAGGGGGGCTCAACAGCGCCCCCTTGAAAGGGGTCCGAAAGTTTGGTCCATAAATCAGACACGCTTGCATGTAATAATATGAAACTCAATACACATATAGATCTCATCGGGCCAAACAACTTTCGTACTTTTACTTTTTACGCCAGCCCAACAGGAAGTCGGCTATTATGGGTTGTTTGGAAACGCATGCTGTGGAATTGAATGTACTCCTCCTAGGGAATTCATCCATTCGCCTCCAAACTCAGTCAGCATGAAGTCAAGACATTGAGGATGCTAAATTGCGGACAGATTTTTGATATCTCGAACGGTTTGGCCGTGGCGAGGACACGAATTGATGGCGAATAATGGAAACAGGAAGTGTGTTATAACTTCTGCATACATTAACTGATCTTGATTAAACTTCAGCAGTGTGTTCGTTGTAAGAGGCCGATCACATGGATGTGACTATTGTGAGTCAAAGTTATAGCGCCACCAACTGGCAGTAGGAAGTGTGTCCCTTTCAAAATGCTTTGAAATCACCCTCTTATTTTTAACCGATTTGCTTCAAACTTTATGTGTATAATGTAAACACACGGCAGATGTAGACCTGTGAAAGGATTTTTGATATCTTTAATACTGTTGCCATGGCAACGCTTCAAACTTTAATATTCTTTTTTGATGCTTTTGAGACTCTTAACATACTTGAAATTGGATGAAACTCGACAGACACATCACATTTATTAGCCCGTAGACATGTGCAAAGTTTCAGAAACGGGCGTGGTGAGGGGCTCAGTAGCGCCACCTTTAGTCATAAGTGGGGGGGTTAGTTTTATCAACAGCAACAAAACTTGGTATGTGTATTGTTCTCATCAAGACGGACAACTTTCTAATTTACATTAACGATCTCCGACCAACAGGAAGAGAGATATTTTGGTTTGAATGTGGATTTTCTGAAGAATTTTCTCTCCCTCTCTCTGTGTTTCTGAGTGTGTGAGGGGAGGGGGGATTTGACTATTGCTTTTATATTGTTAATCAAGGTTTCAGGGGCTTTTGGGGTCCTTAACGTGCTCAAAAACTCTTGAAACTTTACATACAAGTCGGAACCCCCTGCCATCAGGGACGGGTTGAAGCTGGTACCCGGGCGTGGCAGGGGGGCTCAACAGCGCCCCCTGGAATGGGGTCCGAAAACTTGCTCCATAGATCAAACTAGCTTGCATGAATTAATATGAAACTCGGCACACACATAGATCTCATCGGGCCGAACAACTTTCGTGCTCTAAGTTTTGCGCCAGCCCAACAGGAAGTCGGCTATTATGGGTTGTTTGGAAAACGCTTGCTGTGGAATGCGAAGTACTCCTCCTAGAGAATTCATCCAATCCCCACCAAACTCGGTGTGCATGAAGTCAAGACATTGAGGATTCTAAATTGCGGACGGATTTTTGATATCTCGAATGGTTTGGCCGTGGCGAGGAAACGAATTTATGGCGAGAAAAGAGAAACACGAAGTGGAATAACTTCTGCATACATTAACTGATCTTGATGAAACTTCAGCAGTGTGTTCGTGGTAAGAGGCCGATCAGATGGATGTAACTATTGTGAGTCAAAGTTATAGCGCCACCAACTGGCAGCAGGAAGTGTGTCACTTTCAACATGCTTTTGACAAAAGTGGGCGGGTTAGTTTTAACTACAGTAAAAAAAAAATAGTTTGTATATTGTACTCATCAAGCCGGACAACTTTCTAATTTACATTCATTAGCTCCGGCCATCAGGAAGTCAGATATTTTGGTCTGAATGTGGATTTTTTTGCAAAATCAGCCTCTGAATTTTTAGCCACTCCTCTTAAACTATTTATTTTATTCCCACCAAACTTTTTCAACATGATGAAAATACATTAAAGGTATAGCGGAGGATGTTTTACTTCCTGGTGGGTAGTCTAAACTATTGGTCCTCCTAATTGTCAATCATTCTGGTGAATCAATCAAACTTTTCAAAAAGTGGAGAGGGCGGGTCTTATCTAAAATTTGGAAAGATCCTCCGCTATACCTTTAAATATGCTAAATTGTGAACGGATAATAAATATCTCAAACGGTTTTGCTATGGCGAGGGATTAAAGTAATGTCCAAAAAGGAAGCAGGAAACATCTCATAACTTCTAAAAATGTAATTATACACCATTTATTTTTATATAAAATTATACAAATATTAGAACTAAACCCATTTTATTCTGTTTTTGCTATTCAAGGAGTATGAAAAAGTTAAAAACAGGCTATTTAGTGCTATTTGGTTCAACAAAAAAGCAAACATAGGGCTATACTGCCCTCTTGTGTCCAAAAGGAAATCAAAATAGTATATAAAACGTTTTACTAGGTAGGCCTATTGTATTTAAATATAAATGTATTAGGTATGACTGTGAGGATATTTTTCCATCGGTTAATCGACGTGTGACACGAGCGGGTGCTTTTAAATTGCTAATATAAAAGTGAAAGTAAAAAACGGACGTCCGCACTGACATTGATAATGGTGCACGTTGGAAAGAATGATACTTTTAAACACTAAACCGCCATTAGGTGTCGCCAGGCGACCATCTTAATGAGCGAGTCATTGATTCATTCGTTCAAACGATTCGTTCGAATGACTGAGTCATTCATGATTGAGACAGATGTTTATGGATTGACCATTGAATCTTTGAGTCAACCGATTCGTTTCAAAATGCTGAATCATTCAGTAATGAGAAAACAAGTTGCTGTGAGATGCGCAATGGTTCTGCTGTGATCTTTGTTTAACTATTTTTGCTGCTGAAACAGAACAAAAACAGTCAATATTGCATCTAAAATGTAAGTGACTTAATTGTAACTGTTTATTAACCTGTTGTATGAAATCAATGTCACAGTTTCAATCGTGATTGTATTCAGGAAATAGTAGCCTACTCGTCAAGTGAGGTTGCTTATATGTTATAAAATATATAAAAACTCCATATTTGTCATTTTTATAGTCAGTATGTTGTTAACTGGGTTGCTTTTTTGTGTGCTGCGCTCATTTGTTTACAATTCTCCTGGAGAAGCTGCATGAGCCTCAGCAGGGCAACCTTGTTACCATTGATCAGTAAGACATTTATTATTAACTGCTGATTGCAACTTAAAATGAATGTAATGAAATTAGAATAATCTCTCATTTTAGTGATTCCCAAGTAATTTGTTTTGTTATTGACGTTCTAATCAGGCTATACTCTGGTCGGGCAAGTAAAATTCTCTTTCAGGTAGGCCTATTGTATTTATATATTAGGGATGTGACTGTGAAAACATTTTCCCACCGGTTAATCGACGTGTGACACCGCTGAGGGCTTTTAAATCGCTAACTTAAAAGCGAAAATAAAATACAGATGTCCGCACAGACATTGATAATGGTGCGGAGTAGAGCGAGCATTTTCAATGTATTCCTATGGAAGTAGGAATAAACTAATACATTTTATTTATGTTTTTATGTGTCCACTGTTCAACCGCAACCGCGTCACACACACACACACACACACACACACACACACACACACACACACACACATTCCAGAATTGCAATCTTGACATCGCAGCCTGTTCATTATAGCCCTAATACAATATAATAATAAAAATAGTCAACATAACATATACGAATTACACTGCTCTGTTTAAATAGTCAGTAGTACAATTTGTACCATTCACAGTAAGCAGAGCTCCACTGTGATGTTTCCAAGCACATTTTTGCGCGTGTGAAGAGGATGATTTTTTCCATCGATATTGGAACACGAGTGAAGTACAAAGCCTATAATAAAGAATAGTTTAGCATCCAAATACATCGCAAATATTGAAACATTTTGATTCTAATGAGAGGGTTACGTGAGACCAACACGGCTTACTTTCGTTTTTATTTTTACATTAAATTTAAAGGATTTGTTGTGGAATATTTTGAGTGTATCATAAAATCAGAATAAGGTAAGACAAGTAAAATTTCCCGTCTTTATTATATATATATATATATATATATATATATATATATATATATATATATATATATATATATATATATATATATATATAAATATAGCTGCGAGCAGCGATGGAGGGCCCAAGCCGGTGACACCGCCACCGGCTTGGGCCCGCAATCGCTGCTCGCAGCTATATTTATTATTATTCTTATTTTTCTGTCAACCTTTCGGGCACTTTTGAGACCCTTAACGTGCTCGAAAACTCTTGAAACTTTGCAGACAGGTCAGAACCCGCGGCCATCAGGGCCGGGCTGAAGCTGGTACCCGGGCGTGGCAGGGGGGCTCAACAGCGCCCCCTTGAACGGGGTCCGAAAACATGGTCCATAAATCAGACACGCTTGCATGTAGTAATATGAAACTCGGTACATGTATAGATCTCATCGGGCCGAACAACTTTCGTTCTTTTACTTTTTACGCCAGCCCAACAGGAAGTTGGCTATTATGGGTTGTTTGATAACGCATACTGTGGAATTTAATGTACTCCTCCTAGGAAATTCATCCATTCGCCTCCAAACTCAGTCAGCATGAAGTCAAGACATTGAGGATGCTAAATTGCGGACAGATTTTTGATATCTCGAACGGTTTGGCCGTGGCGAGGACACGAATTAATGGCGAATAATGGAAACAGGAAGTGTGTTATAACTTCTGCATACATTAACTGATCTTGATTAAACTTCAGCAGTGTGTTCGTTGTAAGAGGCCGATCACATGGATGTGACTATTGTGAGTCAAAGTTATAGCGCCACCAACTGGCAGTAGGAAGTGTGTCCCTTTCAAAATGCTTTGAAATCACCCTCTTATTTTTACCCGATTTGCTTCAAAGTTTATGTGTATAATGTAAACACACGGCAGATGTAGACCTGTGAAAGGATTTTTGATATCTTTAATACTGTTGCCATGGCAACGCTTAAAACTTTAATATTCTTTTTTGATGCTTTTGAGACTCTTAACATACTTGAAATTGGATGAAACTCGACAGACACATCACATTTATTAGCCCGTAGACATGTGCAAAGTTTCAGAAACGGGCGTGGTGAGGGGCTCAGTAGCGCCACCTTTAGTCATAAGTGGGGGCTTAGTTTTAAGTAGAGTCACAAAAATCGTTATGTATATTGTTCTCATCAAGCCGGACAACTTTCTAATTTATAGTCATAAGCTGTGACCAACAGGAAGTGAGATATTTTGATTTGAATGTGATTTTTTGGAGAATTCTCTCCCTCTCTCTCTCTGCCTCTGCGTCTCTGTGTGTGTGAGGGGTGGGGGGATTTGTCTTTTGAGTGAGATTTGTTTAAAATTCCTGTTTTTCAAGGTTTCAGGGGCTTTTGGGGCCTTAAACGTGCTCAAAAACTCTTGAAACTTTGCACACAGGTCAGAACGTGCGGCCATCAGGGCCGGGCTGAAGCTGGTACCCGGGCGTGGCAGGGGGGCTCAACAGCGCCCCCTGGAACGGGATCCGAACACTTGTCCATAAATCAAACACACTTGCATGTAATGATATGAAACTCGGTACACATATAGATCTCATCGGGC
Organism: Leuciscus idus; assembly: GCA_021554675.1. NCBI lineage: Eukaryota > Metazoa > Chordata > Actinopteri > Cypriniformes > Leuciscidae > Leuciscus > Leuciscus idus. Next base: position 33,799,318 of record CM038623.1, on the reverse strand, counting down.
CGAACAACTTTCGTGCTCTAAGTTTTACGCCAGCCCAACAGGAAGTCGGCTATTATGGGTTGTTTGGAAAACGCTTGCTGTGGAATGCAAAGTACTCCTCCTAGAGAATTCATCCAATCCCCACCAAACTCGGTGTGCATGAAGTCAAGACATTGAGGATTCTAAATTGCGGACGGATTTTTGATATCTCGAACGGTTTGGCCGTGGCGAGGAAACGAATTTATGGCGAGAAAAGAGAAACACGAAGTGGAATAACTTCTGCATACATTAACTGATCTTGATGAAACTTCAGCAGTGTGTTCGTGGTAAGAGGCCGATCAGATGGATGTAACTATTGTGAGTCAAAGTTATAGCGCCACCAACTGGCAGCAGGAAGTGTGTCACTTTCAACATGCTTTTGACAAAAGTGGGCGGGTTAGTTTTAACTACAGTAAAAAAAAAAATAGTTTGTATATTGTACTCATCAAGCCGGACAACTTTCTAATTTACATTCATTAGCTCCGGCCATCAGGAAGTCAGATATTTTGGTCTGAATGTGGATTTTTTTGCAAAATCAGCCTCTGAATTTTTAGCCACTCCTCTTAAACTATTTATTTTATTCCCACCAAACTTTTTCAACATGATGAAAATACATTAAAGGTATAGCGGAGGATGTTTTACTTCCTGGTGGGTAGTCTAAACTATTGGTCCTCCTAATTGTCAATCATTCTGGTGAATCAATCAAACTTTTCAAAAAGTGGAGAGGGCGGGTCTTATCTAAAATTTGGAAAGATCCTCCGCTATACCTTTAAATATGCTAAATTGTGAACGGATAATAAATATCTCAAACGGTTTTGCTATGGCGAGGGATTAAAGTAATGTCCAAAAAGGAAGCAGGAAACATCTCATAACTTCTAAAAATGTAATTATACACCATTTATTTTTATATAAAATTATACAAATATTAGAACTAAACCCATTTTATTCTGTTTTTGCTATTCAAGGAGTATGAAAAAGTTAAAAACAGGCTATTTAGTGCTATTTGGTTCAACAAAAAAGCAAACATAGGGCTATACTGCCCTCTTGTGTCCAAAAGGAAATCAAAATAGTATATAAAACGTTTTACTAGGTAGGCCTATTGTATTTAAATATAAATGTATTAGGTATGACTGTGAGGATATTTTTCCATCGGTTAATCGACGTGTGACACGAGCGGGTGCTTTTAAATTGCTAATATAAAAGTGAAAGTAAAAAACGGACGTCCGCACTGACATTGATAATGGTGCACGTTGGAAAGAATGATACTTTTAAACACTAAACCGCCATTAGGTGTCGCCAGGCGACCATCTTAATGAGCGAGTCATTGATTCATTCGTTCAAACGATTCGTTCGAATGACTGAGTCATTCATGATTGAGACAGATGTTTATGGATTGACCATTGAATCTTTGAGTCAACCGATTCGTTTCAAAATGCTGAATCATTCAGTAATGAGAAAACAAGTTGCTGTGAGATGCGCGATGGTTCTGCTGTGATCTTTGTTTAACTATTTTTGCTGCTGAAACAGAACAAAAACAGTCAATATTGCATCTAAAATGTAAGTGACTTAATTGTAACTGTTTATTAACCTGTTGTATGAAATCAATGTCACAGTTTCAATCGTGATTGTATTCAGGAAATAGTAGCCTACTCGTCAAGTGAGGTTGCTTATATGTTATAAAATATATAAAAACTCCATATTTGTCATTTTTATAGTCAGTATGTTGTTAACTGGGTTGCTTTTTTGTGTGCTGCGCTCATTTGTTTACAATTCTCCTGGAGAAGCTGCATGAGCCTCAGCAGGGCAACCTTGTTACCATTGATCAGTAAGACATTTATTATTAACTGCTGATTGCAACTTAAAATGAATGTAATGAAATTAGAATAATCTCTCATTTTAGTGATTCCCAAGTAATTTGTTTTGTTATTGACGTTCTAATCAGGCTATACTCTGGTCGGGCAAGTAAAATTCTCTTTCAGGTAGGCCTATTGTATTTATATATTAGGGATGTGACTGTGATAACATTTTCCCACCGGTTAATCGACGTGTGACACCGCTGAGGGCTTTTAAATCGCTAACTTAAAAGCGAAAATAAAATACAGATGTCCGCACAGACATTGATAATGGTGCGGAGTAGAGCGAGCATTTTCAATGTATTCCTATGGAAGTAGGAATAAACTAATACATTTTATTTATGTTTTTATGTGTCCACTGTTCAACCGCAACCGCGTCACACACACACACACACACACACACATTCCAGAATTGCAATCTTGACATCGCAGCCTGTTCATTATAGCCCTAATACAATATAATAATAAAAATAGTCAACATAACATATACGAATTACACTGCTCTGTTTAAATAGTCAGTAGTACAATTTGTACCATTCACAGTAAGCAGAGCTCCACTGTGATGTTTCCAAGCACATTTTTGCGCGTGTGAAGAGGATGATTTTTTCCATCGATATTGGAACACGAGTGAAGTACAAAGCCTATAATAAAGAATAGTTTAGCATCCAAATACATCGCAAATATTGAAACATTTTGATTCTAATGAGAGGGTTACGTGAGACCAACACGGCTTACTTTCGTTTTTATTTTTACATTAAATTTAAAGGATTTGTTGTGGAATATTTTGAGTGTATCATAAAATCAGAATAAGGTAAGACAAGTAAAATTTCCCGTCTTTATTATATATATATATATATATATATGTGTATATATATATATATATATATATATATATATATATATGTGTATATATATATATATATGTGTATATATATATATATATATATATATATATATATATATATAAATATAGCTGCGAGCAGCGATGGAGGGCCCAAGCCGGTGACACCGCCACCCCGGTGCCTTTAGTGTAACTAAAGGCACCAGGGTGGCGGTGCCACCGGCTTGGGCCCGCAATCGCTGCTCGCAGCTATATTTATTATTATTATTATTATTGTTGTTCAAGGTTTCGGGGGCTTTTGGAGCCCTTAACGTGCTCAAAAACTCATGAAACTTTGCACACAGGTCAGAAGCTGCGGCCATTAGGGCCGGGCTGAAGATGGTACCCGGGCGTGGCAGGGGGGCTCGACAGCGCCCCCTGGAACGGGATCCGAACACTTGTCCATAAATCAAACACACTTATATGTAATAATATGAAACTCAGTACACATATAGATCTCATCGGGCCGAACAACTTTCGTGCTCTAAGTTTTACGCCAGCCCAACAGGAAGTCGGCTATTAAGGGTTGTTTGGAAACGCATGGTCTGGTATTTGAAACACTTCTCCTAGGGAATTCACCCAATCACCACCAAACTCGGTGTGTATGAAGTCAAGGCATTGAGGATGCTAAATTGCGGACGAATTTTTGATATCTCGAACGGTTTGGCCGTGGCGAGGAAACGAATTTATGGCGAATAATGCAAACAGGAAGTGTGTTATAACTTCTGCATACATTATCTGATCTTGATGAAACTTCCGCAGTGTGTTCGTTGTAAGAGGCCGATCACATGGATGTGACTATTGTGAGTCAAAGTTATAGCGCCACCAACTGGCAGCAGGAAGTGTGTCCCTTTCAAAATGCTTTGAAATCACCCTCTTATTTTTACCCGATTTGCTTCAAAGTTTATGTGTATAATGTAAACACACGGCAGATGTAGACCTGTGAAAGGATTTTTGATATCTTTAATACTGTTGCCATGGCAACGCTTCAAACTTTAATATTCTTTTTTGATGCTTTTGAGACTCTTAACATACTTGAAATTGGATGAAACTCGACAGACACATCACATTTATTAGCCCGTAGACATGTGCAAAGTTTCAGAAACGGGCGTGGTGAGGGGCTCAGTAGCGCCACCTTTAGTCATAAGTGGGGGGGTTAGTTTTATCAACAGCAACAAAACTTGGTATGTGTATTGTTCTCATCAAGACGGACAACTTTCTAATTTACATTAACGATCTCCGACCAACAGGAAGAGAGATATTTTGGTTTGAATGTGGATTTTCTGAAGAATTTTCTCTCCCTCTCTCTGTGTCTCTGTGTGTGTGAGGGGAGGGGGGATTTGACTATTGCTTTTATATTGTTAATCAAGGTTTCAGGGGCTTTTGGGGTCCTTAACGTGCTCAAAAACTCTTGAAACTTTACATACAAGTCGGAACCCCCTGCCATCAGGGACGGGTTGAAGCTGGTACCCGGGCGTGGCAGGGGGGCTCAACAGCACCCCCTTGAACGGGGTCACAAAACTTGGTCCATAGATCAAACACGCTTGCATGAATTAATTTGAAACTCAGTACACATATAGATATCATCGGGCCGAACAACTTTCGTGCTCTAAGTTTTACGCCAGCCCAACAGGAAGTCGGCTATTATGGGTTGTTTGGAAAACGCTTGCTGTGGAATGCGAAGTACTCCTCCTAGAGAATTCATCCAATCCCCACCAAACTCGGTGTGCATGAAGTCAAGACATTGAGGATTCTAAATTGCGGACGGATTTTTGATATCTCGAACGGTTTGGCCGTGGCAAGGAAACGAATTTATGGCGAGAAAAGAGAAACACGAAGTGGAATAACTTCTGCATACATTAACTGATCTTGATGAAACTTCAGCAGTGTGTTCGTGGTAAGAGGCCGATCAGATGGATGTAACTATTGTGAGTCAAAGTTATAGCGCCACCAACTGGCAGCAGGAAGTGTGTCACTTTCAACATGCTTTTGACAAAAGTGGGCGGGTTAGTTTTAACTACAGTAAAAAAAAAATAGTTTGTATATTGTACTCATCAAGCCGGACAACTTTCTAATTTACATTCATTAGCTCCGGCCATCAGGAAGTCAGATATTTTGGTCTGAATGTGGATTTTTTTGCAAAATCAGCCTCTGAATTTTTAGCCACTCCTCTTAAACTATTTATTTTATTCCCACCAAACTTTTTCAACATGATACAAATATATTAATGATGCTAAATTGTAAACGGATATTGAATATCTCAAACGGTTTTGCTATGGCGAGGGATTAAATTAATGTCAAAAAGGAAGCAGGAAACATCTCATAACTTCTAAAAATGTAATTATACACCATTTATTTTTATATAAAATTATACAAATATTAGAACTAAACCCATTTTATTCTGTTTTTGCTATTCAAGGAGTATGAAAAAGTTAAAAACAGGCTATTTAGTGCTATTTGGTTCAACAAAAAAGCAAACATAGGGCTATACTGCCCTCTTGTGTCCAGAAGGAAATCAAAATAGTATATAAAACGTTTTACTAGGTAGGCCTATTGTATTTAAATTTAAATGTATTAGGTATGACTGTGAGGATATTTTCCCATCGGTTAATCGACGTGTGACACGAGCGGGTGCTTTTAAATCGCTAATATAAAAGTGAAAGTAAAAAACGGACGTCCGCACTGACATTGATAATGGTGCACGTTGGAAAGAATGATACTTTTAAACACTAAACCGCCATTAGGTGTCGCCCGGCGACCATCTTAATGAGCGAGTCATTGATTCATTCGTTCAAACGATTCGTTCGAATGACTGAGTCATTCATGATTGAGACAGATGTTTATGGATTGACCATTGAATCTTTGAGTCAACCGATTCGTTTCAAAATGCTGAATCATTCAGTAATGAGAAAACAAGTTGCTGTGAGATGCGCGATGGTTCTGCTGTGATCTTTGTTTAACTATTTTTGCTGCTGAAACAGAACAAAAACAGTCAATATTGCATCTAAAATGTAAGTGACTTAATTGTAACTGTTTATTAACCTGTTGTATGAAATCAATGTCACAGTTTCAATCGTGATTGTATTCAGGAAATAGTAGCCTACTCGTCAAGTGAGGTTGCTTATATGTTATAAAATATATAAAAACTCCATATTTGTCATTTTTATAGTCAGTATGTTGTTAACTGGGTTGCTTTTTTGTGTGCTGCGCTCATTTGTTTACAATTCTCCTGGAGAAGCTGCATGAGCCTCAGCAGGGCAACCTTGTTACCATTGATCAGTAAGACATTTATTATTAACTGCTGATTGCAACTTAAAATGAATGTAATGAAATTAGAATAATCTCTCATTTTAGTGATTCCCAAGTAATTTGTTTTGTTATTGACGTTCTAATCAGGCTATACTCTGGTCGGGCAAGTAAAATTCTCTTTCAGGTAGGCCTATTGTATTTATATATTAGGGATGTGACTGTGATAACATTTTCCCACCGGTTAATCGACGTGTGACACCGCTGAGGGCTTTTAAATCGCTAACTTAAAAGCGAAAATAAAATACAGATGTCCGCACAGACATTGATAATGGTGCGGAGTAGAGCGAGCATTTTCAATGTATTCCTATGGAAGTAGGAATAAACTAATACATTTTATTTATGTTTTTATGTGTCCACTGTTCAACCGCAACCGCGTCACACACACACACACACACACACACATTCCAGAATTGCAATCTTGACATCGCAGCCTGTTCATTATAGCCCTAATACAATATAATAATAAAAATAGTCAACATAACATATACGAATTACACTGCTCTGTTTAAATAGTCAGTAGTACAATTTGTACCATTCACAGTAAGCAGAGCTCCACTGTGATGTTTCCAAGCACATTTTTGCGCGTGTGAAGAGGATGATTTTTTCCATCGATATTGGAACACGAGTGAAGTACAAAGCCTATAATAAAGAATAGTTTAGCATCCAAATACATCGCAAATATTGAAACATTTTGATTCTAATGAGAGGGTTACGTGAGACCAACACGGCTTACTTTCGTTTTTATTTTTACATTAAATTTAAAGGATTTGTTGTGGAATATTTTGAGTGTATCATAAAATCAGAATAAGGTAAGACAAGTAAAATTTCCCGTCTTTATTATATATATATATATATATATATGTGTATATATATATATATATATATATATATATATATATATATATATATATATGTGTATATATATATATATATGTGTATATATATATATATATATATATATATATATATATATATATATATATATATATATATATGTGTATATATATATATATATGTGTATATATATATATATATAAATATAGCTGCGAGCAGCGATGGAGGGCCCAAGCCGGTGACACCGCCACCCCGGTGCCTTTAGTGTAACTAAAGGCACCAGGGTGGCGGTGCCACCGGCTTGGGCCCGCAATCGCTGCTCGCAGCTATATTTATTATTATTATTATTATTGTTGTTCAAGGTTTCGGGGGCTTTTGGAGCCCTTAACGTGCTCAAAAACTCATGAAACTTTGCACACAGGTCAGAAGCTGCGGCCATTAGGGCCGGGCTGAAGATGGTACCCGGGCGTGGCAGGGGGGCTCGACAGCGCCCCCTGGAACGGGATCCGAACACTTGTCCATAAATCAAACACACTTATATGTAATAATATGAAACTCAGTACACATATAGATCTCATCGGGCCGAACAACTTTCGTGCTCTAAGTTTTACGCCAGCCCAACAGGAAGTCGGCTATTAAGGGTTGTTTGGAAACGCATGGTCTGGTATTTGAAACACTTCTCCTAGGGAATTCACCCAATCACCACCAAACTCGGTGTGTATGAAGTCAAGGCATTGAGGATGCTAAATTGCGGACGAATTTTTGATATCTCGAACGGTTTGGCCGTGGCGAGGAAACGAATTTATGGCGAATAATGCAAACAGGAAGTGTGTTATAACTTCTGCATACATTATCTGATCTTGATGAAACTTCCGCAGTGTGTTCGTTGTAAGAGGCCGATCACATGGATGTGACTATTGTGAGTCAAAGTTATAGCGCCACCAACTGGCAGCAGGAAGTGTGTCCCTTTCAAAATGCTTTGAAATCACCCTCTTATTTTTACCCGATTTGCTTCAAAGTTTATGTGTATAATGTAAACACACGGCAGATGTAGACCTGTGAAAGGATTTTTGATATCTTTAATACTGTTGCCATGGCAACGCTTCAAACTTTAATATTCTTTTTTGATGCTTTTGAGACTCTTAACATACTTGAAATTGGATGAAACTCGACAGACACATCACATTTATTAGCCCGTAGACATGTGCAAAGTTTCAGAAACGGGCGTGGTGAGGGGCTCAGTAGCGCCACCTTTAGTCATAAGTGGGGGGGTTAGTTTTATCAACAGCAACAAAACTTGGTATGTGTATTGTTCTCATCAAGACGGACAACTTTCTAATTTACATTAACGATCTCCGACCAACAGGAAGAGAGATATTTTGGTTTGAATGTGGATTTTCTGAAGAATTTTCTCTCCCTCTCTCTGTGTCTCTGTGTGTGTGAGGGGAGGGGGGATTTGACTATTGCTTTTATATTGTTAATCAAGGTTTCAGGGGCTTTTGGGGTCCTTAACGTGCTCAAAAACTCTTGAAACTTTACATACAAGTCGGAACCCCCTGCCATCAGGGACGGGTTGAAGCTGGTACCCGGGCGTGGCAGGGGGGCTCAACAGCACCCCCTTGAACGGGGTCACAAAACTTGGTCCATAGATCAAACACGCTTGCATGAATTAATTTGAAACTCAGTACACATATAGATATCATCGGGCCGAACAACTTTCGTGCTCTAAGTTTTACGCCAGCCCAACAGGAAGTCGGCTATTATGGGTTGTTTGGAAAACGCTTGCTGTGGAATGCGAAGTACTCCTCCTAGAGAATTCATCCAATCCCCACCAAACTCGGTGTGCATGAAGTCAAGACATTGAGGATTCTAAATTGCGGACGGATTTTTGATATCTCGAACGGTTTGGCCGTGGCAAGGAAACGAATTTATGGCGAGAAAAGAGAAACACGAAGTGGAATAACTTCTGCATACATTAACTGATCTTGATGAAACTTCAGCAGTGTGTTCGTGGTAAGAGGCCGATCAGATGGATGTAACTATTGTGAGTCAAAGTTATAGCGCCACCAACTGGCAGCAGGAAGTGTGTCACTTTCAACATGCTTTTGACAAAAGTGGGCGGGTTAGTTTTAACTACAGTAAAAAAAAAATAGTTTGTATATTGTACTCATCAAGCCGGACAACTTTCTAATTTACATTCATTAGCTCCGGCCATCAGGAAGTCAGATATTTTGGTCTGAATGTGGATTTTTTTTGCAAAATCAGCCTCTGAATTTTTAGCCACTCCTCTTAAACTATTTATTTTATTCCCACCAAACTTTTTCAACATGATACAAATATATTAATGATGCTAAATTGTAAACGGATATTGAATATCTCAAACGGTTTTGCTATGGCGAGGGATTAAATTAATGTCAAAAAGGAAGCAGGAAACATCTCATAACTTCTAAAAATGTAATTATACACCATTTATTTTTATATAAAATTATACAAATATTAGAACTAAACCCATTTTATTCTGTTTTTGCTATTCAAGGAGTATGAAAAAGTTAAAAACAGGCTATTTAGTGCTATTTGGTTCAACAAAAAAGCAAACATAGGGCTATACTGCCCTCTTGTGTCCAAAAGGAAATCAAAATAGTAGGGGTGTGCATTGGCACTGCCCTCACGATTCGATTCGATTACGATTCACCAGGTAACGATTCGATTCAATTCGATTCTACGATGCATCGCGATGCATCAAAATTCTACTGCACACAACAAGGCAAAATTTTCATCAGTCATGAGGCAATACAAGCAGTCAGATATTGAACAACAGATTTGATTGGCTGCTATGTGTGTATTATCACTCTCCTGTATCTTTGACATAAATGTCATTAAATAAAATAAAATTGAATGGTACAGGGTATTGGATATGACATTTTCAAACCTGAAAAAGAAAGCATAAATCACTGCTTTCAGTGCTTTGAATGAGAAATGTTTCTCTTCTCTCTGCTTGAGAACCATTTGAAATTAAATTTCAACTTTATTGTCCAACTCGAGGCCAGGAAATAAACAGTGTAACGGTTCACAAAATTCATGGTTCGGTTCAATACGATACACTTGTGTCACAGTTCGGTACGTTTTCGATACAGCAAAAAGAAAGAAATGCCAGAGAAATTTCCTTGATTTTTTTTTAATTCTTTTTTTATTAGAACTAACATCATAAACTATGAAATTTTTTTTTCTTTGAGCAATGATGGAGCTATAATTGACTCTTCTTAAGAGCATATAAAACAAAACAGCTCCTTGGAAAAAATTGTATGTAATATTTTGTGCTTATAAACAATGTTTATTTTAGTTCAGATTAACATTTGAGGGCAGCAATGTTATTCATAATGTCGAAATAAATCCGACATAACGTTACTTGAAAGCATTATAGCCTACTATTCCTGCCAAACTTCCAAAGTTGCAGTTAGTGTTACTACAGTAAATCCATGGTGAATATTGCAGATCTGTGACACTGGACAGTTCATTCATGTCACAATGTTTCTTCCTGGTTTCCACGTCAGCGCTGTTTGATCCGTTAATAACGGAGAAATGTGAATGTTTCTCACTAGATCTCGCAGCGATGTTATTACTTTAGTGGCGAGTTCAAATGCTTTCTTTACTGGATCTCTTAGCGTTGTGTAGTATAAGATCGGCTCGCGCTGCGTTGGTCCAAACTGATAAACAGTCCGTCACGAGTAGCTCAGTTTCGTTCCGCTTACATTGCGTTTGCCATTTGATGTTGTGGTCGCGCCAGCGTCTACATTATGAGCGCGCTCGCGACGCGCTTACATTTGAAATAACCGTTCGGTTTGAAAATGCGTGCCTTGTACCGAACGGTTTAGTACGAATACGCGTACCGTTACACCCCTAAAACAGTGACATAATCGATTATGGCACTTTGCCGCATC
>CM038623.1:33770986-33783486 GCA_021554675.1 Leuciscus idus | reverse complement strand
GCCATCAGGAAGTCAGATATTTTGGTCTGAATGTGGATTTTTTTGCTAAATCAGCCTCTGAATTTTTAGCCACTCCTCTTAAACTATTTATTTTATTCCCACCAAACTTTTTCAACATGATGAAAATGCATTAAATATGCTAAATTGTGAACGGATAATAAATATCTCAAACGGTTTTGCTATGGCGAGGGATTAATGTCCAAAAAGGAAACACTAAAAAGCCTCAAATCTTCTAAAAATGTAATTATATACCATTTATTTCTATATAAAAGTATACAAATATTACAACTAAACCCATTTTTTTCTGTTTTTAAAAATAATTTTATTCTAATTTTATTCTAAAATTAAAAACAGTAAAGTAAAAAAAAAAAAAAAAGTCATGCATAGGGCTATTCTGCCCTCTTGTGTCCAAAAGGACATCAAAATAGTATATACAACTTTTTACTAGGTAGGCCAATATTGTATTTAAATATACATTTATTAGGTATGTGTCTGAGGATATTTTCCCACCGGTTAATCGACGTGTGACACGAGCGGGTGCTTTTAAATGGCTAATATAAATGTGAAAGAAAAATACGGACGTCCGCACGGACATTGATAATGTTGCACACACAAATCACACACACGTTGGAAAGAATGATACTTTTAAACATAACACTAAACCGCCATTAAGTGTCGCCAGGCGACCGTCTTAATGAGTGAGTCATTGATTCATTCGTTCAAACGATTCGTTTGAATGACTGAGTCATTCATGATTAAGACATATGTTTATGGATTGATCATTCAATCTTTGAGTCAACCGATTCGTTCAAAATGCTGAATCATTCAGAAATGAGAAAACACATTGCTGAGAGATGCGCGTGATGATTCTGCTGTGATCTTTTTGTTTAACTATTTTCGCTGCTGAAACAGAACAAAAACAGTCAATATTGCATCTAAAATGTAAGTGACTTGATTGTAACTGTTTTTTAACCTGTTGTATGAAATCAATGTCACAGTTTCAATCGTGATTGTATTCAGGAAACAGCCTTCTCGTCAAGTGAGGTTGCTTAACTGTTATAAAATATATCAAAACTCCATATTTATCATTTTTATAGTCAGTAAGTTGTTAACTGAGATTGTTTTTTGTGTGCTGATCTCATTTGTTTACATTTCTCCTGGAGAAGCTGCATGAGCCTCAGCAGCGCAACCTTGTTACCATTGGTCAACTGATTACTGGTAATCCATTTATTAACAACTGTTGATTGCAACTTAAAATGAATGTAATAAAATTTGAATAATCTCTCGTTTTAGTGATTCCCAAGTTATTTTTTTGTCATTGACGTTCTAATCAGGCTACTCTGGTCGGGCAAGTAAAATTCTCTTTCAGGTTGGCCTATTGTATTTATATATAAATATATTAGGGATGTGACTGTGGGAAAATTTTCCCACCGGTTAATCGATGTGTGACATCGCTGGGGGCTTTTGAATCGGTAACTTAAAAACGAAAGTAAAATATGTTCGTCCGCACGGACATTGATAATGGTGCAGAGCGAGCGCATTGCAATCTTGATATCGCAGTCTGTTCATTATAGCCTTTATAAAATATAATAATAAAATAGTCAACCTAACATATAAAAATTACACTGCTCTGAATAGTATGAATTGTACTGACTATTTAAACACAGTAATCACCGCTAAACTGTGATGTTTCCAAGCACATATTTGCGCATGTGAAGAGGATAATTTTTCCCTTCAATAGTGGAACGTGAGTGAAGTACAAAGCCTATAATAAACAAATGTTTAGCATCCAAAAAATGTAATATATATATATATATATATATATATATATATATATAACAAAAAAAAAATAATATATATATATATATTTTGTTTTTGTTTTTGTTGTTATATATATATATATATATATATATATATATATATATAAATATAGCTGCGAGCAGCGATGGAGGGCCCAAGCCGGTGAAACCGCCACCCCGGTGCCTTTAGTGTAACTAAAGGCACCAGGGTGGCGGTGCCACCGGCTTGGGCCCGCAATCGCTGCTCGCAGCTATATTTTATTATTATTCTTCTTATTCTTATTTTTCTGTCAACCTTTCGGGCACTTTTGAGACCCTTAACGTGCTCGAAAACTCTTGAAACTTTGCACACGGGTCAGAACCCGCGGCCATCAGGGCCGGGCTGAAGCTGGTACCCGGGCGTGGCAGGGGGGCTCGACAGCGCCCCCTTGAACGGGGTCCGAAAACTTGGTCCATAAATCAGACACGCTTGCATGTAATAATATGAAACTCGGTACACATATAGATCTCATCGGGCCGAACAACTTTCGTACTTTTACTTTTTACGCCAGCCCAACAGGAAGTCGGCTATTATGGGTTGTTTGGAAACGCATGCTGTGGAATTTAATGTACTCCTCCTAGGGAATTCATCCATTCGCCTCCAAACTCAGTCAGCATGAAGTCAAGACATTGAGGATGCTAAATTGCGGACAGATTTTTGATATCTCGAACGGTTTGGCCGTGGCGAGGACACGAATTGATGGCGAATAATGGAAACAGGAAGTGTGTTATAACTTCTGCATACATTAACTGATCTTGATTAAACTTCAGCAGTGTGTTCGTTGTAAGAGGCCGATCACATGGATGTGACTATTGTGAGTCAAAGTTATAGCGCCACCAACTGGCAGCAGGAAGTGTGTCCCTTTCAAAATGCTTTGAAATCACCCTCTTATTTTTACCCGATTTGCTTCAAAGTTTATGTGTATAATGTAAACACACGGCAGATGTAGACCTGTGAAAGGATTTTTGATATCTTTAATACTGTTGCCATGGCAACGCTTCAAACTTTAATATTCTTTTTTGATGCTTTTGAGACTCTTAACATACTTGAAATTGGATGAAACTCGACAGACACATCACATTTATTAGCCCGTAGACATGTGCAAAGTTTCAGAAACGGGCGTGGTGAGGGGCTCAGTAGCGCCACCTTTAGTCATAAGTGGGGGGGTTAGTTTTATCAACAACAACAAAACTTGGTATGTGTATTGTTCTCATCAAGACGGACAACTTTCTAATTTACATTAACGATCTTCGACCAACAGGAAGAGAGATATTTTGGTTTGAATGTGGATTTTCTGAAGAATTTTCTCTCCCTCTCTCTGTGTCTCTGTGTGTGTGAGGGGAGGGGGGATTTGACTATTGCTTTTATATTGTTAATCAAGGTTTCAGGGGCTTTTGGGGTCCTTAACGTGCTCAAAAACTCTTGAAACTTTACATACAAGTCGGAACCCCCTGCCATCAGGGACGGGTTGAAGCTGGTACCCGGGCGTGGCAGGGGGGCTCAACAGCGCCCCCTTGAACGGGGTCCCAAAACTTGGTCCATAGATCAAACACGCTTGCATGAATTAATTTGAAACTCAGTACACATATAGATATCATCGGGGCCGAACAACTTTCGTGCTCTAAGTTTTACGCCAGCCCAACAGGAAGTCGGCTATTATGGGTTGATTGGAAAACGCTTGCTGTGGAATGCGAAGTACTCCTCCTAGAGAATTCATCCAATCCCCACCAAACTCGGTGTGCATGAAGTCAAGACATTGAGGATTCTAAATTGCGGACGGATTTTTGATATCTCGAACGGTTTGGCCGTGGCGAGGAAACGAATTTATGGCGAGAAAAGAGAAACACGAAGTGGAATAACTTCTGCATACATTAACTGATTTTGATGAAACTTCAGCAGTGTGTTCGTGGTAAGAGGCCGATCAGATGGATGTAACTATTGTGAGTCAAAGTTATAGCGCCACCAACTGGCAGCAGGAAGTGTGTCACTTTCAACATGCTTTTGACAAAAGTGGGCGGGTTAGTTTTAACTACAGTAAAAAAAAAATAGTTTGTATATTGTACTCATCAAGCCGGACAACTTTCTAATTTACATTCATTAGCTCCGGCCATCAGGAAGTCAGATATTTTGGTCTGAATGTGGATTTTTTTTGCAAAATCAGCCTCTGAATTTTTAGCCACTCCTCTTAAACTATTTATTTTATTCCCACCAAACTTTTTCAACATGATACAAATATATTAATGATGCTAAATTGTAAACGGATATTGAATATCTCAAACGGTTTTGCTATGGCGAGGGATTAAATTAATGTCAAAAAGGAAGCAGGAAACATCTCATAACTTCTAAAAATGTAATTATACACCATTTATTTTTATATAAAATTATACAAATATTAGAACTAAACCCATTTTATTCTGTTTTTGCTATTCAAGGAGTATGAAAAAGTTAAAAACAGGCTATTTAGTGCTATTTGGTTCAACAAAAAAGCAAACATAGGGCTATACTGCCCTCTTGTGTCCAAAAGGAAATCAAAATAGTATATAAAACGTTTTACTAGGTAGGCCTATTGTATTTAAATATAAATGTATTAGGTATGACTGTGAGGATATTTTCCCATCGGTTAATCGACGTGTGACACGAGCGGGTGCTTTTAAATCGCTAATATAAAAGTGAAAGTAAAAAACGGACGTCCGCACTGACATTGATAATGGTGCACGTTGGAAAGAATGATGCTTTTAAACACTAAACCGCCATTAGGTGTCGCCAGGCGACCATCTTAATGAGCGAGTCATTGATTCATTCGTTCAAACGATTCGTTCGAATGACTGAGTCATTCATGATTGAGACAGATGTTTATGGATTGACCATTGAATCTTTGAGTCAACCGATTCGTTTCAAAATGCTGAATCATTCAGTAATGAGAAAACAAGTTGCTGTGAGATGCGCGATGGTTCTGCTGTGATCTTTGTTTAACTATTTTTGCTGCTGAAACAGAACAAAAACAGTCAATATTGCATCTAAAATGTAAGTGACTTAATTGTAACTGTTTATTAACCTGTTGTATGAAATCAATGTCACAGTTTCAATCG
The DNA here is from genome assembly GCA_021554675.1 of Leuciscus idus. Classification (NCBI taxonomy): domain Eukaryota; kingdom Metazoa; phylum Chordata; class Actinopteri; order Cypriniformes; family Leuciscidae; genus Leuciscus; species Leuciscus idus. The sequence continues at coordinate 33,778,558 of CM038623.1, read as the reverse complement.
TGATTGTATTCAGGAAATAGTAGCCTACTCGTCAAGTGAGGTTGCTTATATGTTATAAAATATATAAAAACTCCATATTTGTCATTTTTATAGTCAGTATGTTGTTAACTGGGTTGCTTTTTTGTGTGCTGCGCTCATTTGTTTACAATTCTCCTGGAGAAGCTGCATGAGCCTCAGCAGGGCAACCTTGTTACCATTGATCAGTAAGACATTTATTATTAACTGCTGATTGCAACTTAAAATGAATGTAATGAAATTAGAAAAATCTCTCATTTTAGTGATTCCCAAGTAATTTGTTTTGTTATTGACGTTCTAATCAGGCTATACTCTGGTCGGGCAAGTAAAATTCTCTTTCAGGTAGGCCTATTGTATTTATATATTAGGGATGTGACTGTGATAACATTTTCCCACCGGTTAATCGACGTGTGACACCGCTGAGGGTTTTTAAATCGCTAACTTAAAAGCGAAAATAAAATACAGATGTCCGCACAGACATTGATAATGGTGCGGAGTAGAGCGAGCATTTTCAATGTATTCCTATGGAAGTAGGAATAAACTAATACATTTTATTTATGTTTTTATGTGTCCACTGTTCAACCGCAACCGCGTCACACACACACACACACACACACACACACACACATTCCAGAATTGCAATCTTGACATCGCAGCCTGTTCATTATAGCCCTAATACAATATAATAATAAAAATAGTCAACATAACATATACGAATTACACTGCTCTGTTTAAATAGTCAGTAGTACAATTTGTACCATTCACAGTAAGCAGAGCTCCACTGTGATGTTTCCAAGCACATTTTTGCGCGTGTGAAGAGGATGATTTTTTCCATCGATAATGGAACACGAGTGAAGTACAAAGCCTATAATAAAGAATAGTTTAGCATCCAAATACATCGCAAATATTGAAACATTTTTATTCTAATGAGAGGGTTACGTGAGACCAACACGGCTTACTTTCGTTTTTATTTTTACATTAAATTTAAAGGATTTGTTGTGGAATATTTTGAGTGTATCATAAAATCAGAATAAGGTAAGACAAGTAAAATTTCCCGTCTTTATTATATATATATATATATATGTGTATATATATATATATATATATATATATGTGTATATATATATATATATATATATATATGTGTATATATATATATATATATATAAATATAGCTGCGAGCAGCGATGGAGGGCCCAAGCCGGTGACACCGCCACCCCGGTGCCTTTAGTGTAACTAAAGGCACCAGGGTGGCGGTGCCACCGGCTTGGGCCCGCAATCGCTGCTCGCAGCTATATTTATTCTTATTCTTATTTTTCTGTCAACCTTTCGGGCACTTTTGAGACCCTTAACGTGCTCGAAAACTCTTGAAACTTTGCACACGGGTCAGAACCCGCGGCCATCAGGGCCGGGCTGAAGCTGGTACCCGGGCGTGGCAGGGGGGCTCGACAGCGCCCCCTTGAACGGGGTCCGAAAACTTGGTCCATAAATCAGACACGCTTGCATGTAATAATATGAAACTCGGTACACATATAGATCTCATCGGGCCGAACAACTTTCGTACTTTTACTTTTTACGCCAGCCCAACAGGAAGTCGGCTATTATGGGTTGTTTGGAAACGCGTGCTGTGGAATTTAATGTACTCCTCCTAGGGAATTCATCCATTCGCCTCCAAACTCAGTCAGCATGAAGTCAAGACATTGAGGATGCTAAATTGCGAACAGATTTTTGATATCTCGAACGGTTTGGCCGTGGCGAGGACACGAATTGATGGCGAATAATGGAAACAGGAAGTGTGTTATAACTTCTGCATACATTAACTGATCTTGATTAAACTTCAGCAGTGTGTTCGTTGTAAGAGGCCGATCACATGGATGTGACTATTGTGAGTCAAAGTTATAGCGCCACCAACTGGCAGCAGGAAGTGTGTCCCTTTCAAAATGCTTTGAAATCACCCTCTTATTTTTACCCAATTTGCTTCAAAGTTTATGTGTATAATGTAAACACACGGCAGATGTAGACCTGTGAAAGGATTTTTGATATCTTTAATACTGTTGCCATGGCAACGCTTCAAACTTTAATATTCTTTTTTGATGCTTTTGAGACTCTTAACATACTTGAAATTGGATGAAACTCGACAGACACATCACATTTATTAGCCCGTAGACATGTGCAAAGTTTCAGAAACGGGCGTGGTGAGGGGCTCAGTAGCGCCACCTTTAGTCATAAGTGGGGGGGTTAGTTTTATCAACAACAACAAAACTTGGTTTGTGTATTGTTCTCATCAAGACGGACAACTTTCTAATTTACATTAACGATCTCTGACCAACAGGAAGAGAGATATTTTGGTTTGAATGTGGATTTTCTGAAGAATTTTCTCTCCCTCTCTCTGTGTCTCTGTGTGTGTGAGGGGAGGGGGGATTTGACTATTGCTTTTATATTGTTAATCAAGGTTTCAGGGGCTTTTGGGGTCCTTAACGTGCTCAAAAACTCTTGAAACTTTACATACAAGTCGGAACCCCCTGCCATCAGGGACGGGTTGAAGCTGGTACCCGGGCGTGGCAGGGGGGCTCAACAGCGCCCCCTTGAACGGGGTCCCAAAACTTGGTCCATAGATCAAACACGCTTGCATGAATTAATTTGAAACTCAGTACACATATAGATATCATCGGGCCGAACAACTTTCGTGCTCTAAGTTTTACGCCAGCCCAACAGGAAGTCGGCTATTATGGGTTGTTTGGAAAACGCTTGCTGTGGAATGCGAAGTACTCCTCCTAGAGAATTCATCCAATCCCCACCAAACTCGGTGTGCATGAAGTCAAGACATTGAGGATTCTAAATTGCGGACGAATTTTTGATATCTCGAACGGTTTGGCCGTGGCGAGGAAACGAATTTATGGCGAGAAAAGAGAAACACGAAGTGGAATAACTTCTGCATACATTAACTGATCTTGATGAAACTTCAGCAGTGTGTTCGTGGTAAGAGGCCGATCAGATGGATGTAACTATTGTGAGTCAAAGTTATAGCGCCACCAACTGGCAGCAGGAAGTGTGTCACTTTCAACATGCTTTTGACAAAAGTGGGCGGGTTAGTTTTAACTACAGTAAAAAAAAAATAGTTTGTATATTGTACTCATCAAGCCGGACAACTTTCTAATTTACATTCATTAGCTCCGGCCATCAGGAAGTCAGATATTTTGGTCTGAATGTGGATTTTTTTTGCAAAATCAGCCTCTGAATTTTTAGCCACTCCTCTTAAACTATTTATTTTATTCCCACCAAACTTTTTCAACATGATACAAATATATTAATGATGCTAAATTGTAAACGGATATTGAATATCTCAAACGGTTTTGCTATGGCGAGGGATTAAATTAATGTCAAAAAGGAAGCAGGAAACATCTCATAACTTCTAAAAATGTAATTATACACCATTTATTTTTATATAAAATTATACAAATATTAGAACTAAACACATTTTATTCTGTTTTTGCTATTCAAGGAGTATGAAAAAGTTAAAAACAGGCTATTTAGTGCTATTTGGTTCAACAAAAAAGCAAACATAGGGCTATACTGCCCTCTTGTGTTCAAAAGGAAATCAAAATAGTATATAAAACGTTTTACTAGGTAGGCCTATTGTATTTAAATATAAATGTATTAGGTATGACTGTGAGGATATTTTCCCATCGGTTAATCGACGTGTGACACGAGCGGGTGCTTTTAAATCGCTAATATAAAAGTGAAAGTAAAAAACGGACGTCCGCACTGACATTGATAATGGTGCACGTTGGAAAGAATGATACTTTTAAACACTAAACCGCCATTAGGTGTCGCCAGGCGACCATCTTAATGAGCGAGTCATTGATTCATTCGTTCAAACGATTCGTTCGAATGACTGAGTCATTCATGATTGAGACAGATGTTTATGGATTGACCATTGAATCTTTGAGTCAACCGATTCGTTTCAAAATGCTGAATCATTCAGTAATGAGAAAACAAGTTGCTGTGAGATGCGCGATGGTTCTGCTGTGATCTTTGTTTAACTATTTTTGCTGCTGAAACAGAACAAAAACAGTCAATATTGCATCTAAAATGTAAGTGACTTAATTGTAACTGTTTATTAACCTGTTGTATGAAATCAATGTCACAGTTTCAATCGTGATTGTATTCAGGAAATAGTAGCCTACTCGTCAAGTGAGGTTGCTTATATGTTATAAAATATATAAAAACTCCATATTTGTCATTTTTATAGTCAGTATGTTGTTAACTGGGTTGCTTTTTTGTGTGCTGCGCTCATTTGTTTACAATTCTCCTGGAGAAGCTGCATGAGCCTCAGCAGGGCAACCTTGTTACCATTGATCAGTAAGACATTTATTATTAACTGCTGATTGCAACTTAAAATGAATGTAATGAAATTAGAATAATCTCTCATTTTAGTGATTCCCAAGTAATTTGTTTTGTTATTGACGTTCTAATCAGGCTATACTCTGGTCGGGCAAGTAAAATTCTCTTTCAGGTAGGCCTATTGTATTTATATATTAGGGATGTGACTGTGATAACATTTTCCCACCGGTTAATCGACGTGTGACACCGCTGAGGGCTTTTAAATCGCTAACTTAAAAGCGAAAATAAAATACAGATGTCCGCACAGACATTGATAATGGTGCGGAGTAGAGCGAGCATTTTCAATGTATTCCTATGGAAGTAGGAATAAACTAATACATTTTATTTATGTTTTTATGTGTCCACTGTTCAACCGCAACCGCGTCTCACACACACACACACACACACACACACACACACACACACACACACACACACACACACACACACACACACACACACACACACACACACACACACACACACACACACACACACACACACACATTCCAGAATTGCAATCTTGACATCGCAGCCTGTTCATTATAGCCCTAATACAATATAATAATAAAAATAGTCAACATAACATATACGAATTACACTGCTCTGTTTAAATAGTCAGTAGTACAATTACTACCATTCACAGTAAGCAGAGCTCCACTGTGATGTTTCCAAGCACATTTTTGCGCGTGTGAAGAGGATGATTTTTTCCATCGATATTGGAACACGAGTGAAGTACAAAGCCTATAATAAAGAATAGTTTAGCATCCAAATACATCGCAAATATTGAAACATTTTGATTCTAATGAGACGGTTACGTGAGACCAACACGGCTTACTTTCTCATCGAGCCGGACAACTTTCTAATTTACAGTCATTATCTCTGACCAACAGGAAGTCAGATATTTTGGTTTGAAGTGGGTTTTTTGGAGAATTTTCTCTCTCTCTCTCACAGTGTTTTTTAAATAAGTTAGATTTTTTATATATATTTTTATATTATTTTATGCCTAAACATACCCAGTCACAAAAAAATATTAAAGCTATTCTATGGCTTTATATCACTTTAACACGTTAAAGGGCTCATACTGTAGGCCTACATTTTGGATAATTACTTCCAATGCTATCACGGATCATAACCTCATCATCTAGAAACTGCCACTCAGAATACATACATAGGACATAAAGACATCATAGGGGATTGTGAACATATTTCACCATATTTCAACTTCATCTTCATTACATATATATATATATATTTATTTATTTATTTTTTTTGTGACAAGACAGAGAATATTACTTGTCTGATATATATATATATATATTTTGTTACATTTTTATATATATATATATATATATATATATATATATATATATATATATATATATATATATATATATATAAATATAGCTGCGAGCAGCGATGGAGGGCCCAAGCCGGTGACACCGCCACCGCGGTGCCTTTAGTGTAACTAAAGGCACCAGGGTGGCGGTGCCACCGGCTTGGGCCCGCAATCGCTGCTCGCAGCTATATTTATATATATATATTTAGGGCCCAAGCCCTGAAAGGGCGAAGGCCCTATTGTTTTCGGTAGGATTATTATTATTATTATTATTATTTTTCTTACGACTATTCAGGCATTTTTGGGGCCCTTAACATGCTCAAAAACTCTTGAAACTTTGCACACGGGTCAGAACCCGCGGCCATCAGGGCCGGGCTGAAGCTGGCACCCGGGCGTGGCAGGGGGGCTCGACAGCGCCCCCTGGAACGGGGTCCGAAAACTTGGTCCATAAATCAAACACGCTTGCATGTAATAATATGAAACTCGGTACACATAAAGATCTCATCGGGCCGAACAACTTTCGTGCTCTAAGTTTTACGCAAGCCCAACAGGAAGTCGGCTATTATGGGTTGTTTGAAAAACGTACGCTCTGGAATTGAAATACTCCTCCTAGAGAATTCATCCGATCCCCACCAAACTCGGTGTGCATGAAGTCAAGACATTGAGGACGCTAAATTGCGGACAGATTTTTGATATCTCAAACGGTTTGGCTGTGGCGAGGAAGCAAATTTATGGCGAATAATGGAAACAGGAAGTGTGTTATAACTTCTGCATACATTAACTGATCTTGATTAAACTTCAGCAGTGTGTTCGTTGTAAGAGGCCGATCACATGGATGTGACTATTGTGAGTCAAAGTTATAGCGCCACCAACTGGCAGTAGGAAGTGTGTCCCTTTCAAAATGCTTTGAAATCACCCTCTTATTTTTACCCGATTTGCTTCAAACTTTATGTGTATAATGTAAACACACGGCAGATGTAGACCTGTGAAAGGATTTTTGATATCTTTAATACTGTTGCCATGGCAATGCTTCAAACTTTAATATTCTTTTTTGATGCTTTTGAGACTCTTAACATACTTGAAATTGGATGAAACTCGACAGACACATCACATTTATTAGCCCGTAGACATGTGCAAAGTTTCAGAAACGGGCGTGGTGAGGGGCTCAGTAGCGCCACCTTTAGTCATAAGTGGGGGCTTAGTTTTAAGTAGAGTCACAAAAATCGTTATGTATATTGTTCTCATCAAGCCGGACAACTTTCTAATTTATAGTCATAAGCTGTGACCAACAGGAAGTGAGATATTTTGGTTTGAATGTGATTTTTTGGAGAATTCTCTCCCTCTCTCTCTCTGCCTCTGCGTCTCTGTGTGTGTGAGGGGTGGGGGGATTTGTCTTTTGAGTGAGATTTGTTTAAAATTCCTGTTTTTCAAGGTTTCAGGGGCTTTTGGGGCCTTAAACGTGCTCGAAAACTCTTGAAACTTTGCACACAGGTCAGAACGTGCGGCCATCAGGGCCGGGCTGAAGCTGGTACCCGGGCGTGGCAGGGGGGCTCAACAGCGCCCCCTGGAACGGGATCCGAACACTTGTCCATAAATCAAACACACTTGCATGTAATGATATGAAACTCGGTACACATATAGATCTCATCGGGCCGAACAACTTTCGTGCTCTAAGTTTTACGCCAGCCCAACAGGAAGTCGGCTATTATGGGTTGTTTGGAAAACGCTTGCTGTGGAATGCGAAGTACTCCTCCTAGAGAATTCATCCAATCCCCACCAAACTCGGTGTGCATGAAGTCAAGACATTGAGGATTCTAAATTGCAGACGGATTTTT